>QYSD01000051.1:0-133895 GCA_009806315.1 Rhodotorula sp. ZM1 | reverse complement strand
GGGGGGGGGGGGGGGGGGGGGGGGGGGGGGGGGGGGGGGGGGGGGGGGGGGGGGGGGGGGGGGGGGGGGGGGGGGAGAGACGGTGATGGAACAGTTCGGCGAGCACTTCCCAGCGAACGCGACATCGCTTAACTGTTCCCTCGTGTCGACCCTCCCTCCGACCCGCTAGTCGCCGCTACATCTCTCATCCCGGACAGATGGTGAGGGGGAGGGAGAGAAGACGGTTGAGCGAGCAGCGCCCCGCTAGCTCGTCAGCTGGGCTAGAGCCCACCCCGTATCCACCCGTCGCCCTTTGCCCATCGTCCAGTCCCTGACCGTTCGTTCGAACCCCTTGCGAACGCTTCGCGGTGGCGGCGCTGAGACGCCAGGAAAAAGCCGCTGAACTTGCCTTGGCGTCCCAGTCGGTGATGCTACCCGCCATTTCTGTGGACTAGAGCGCACGGGAGGGTGGAAAGAGAGTCTGCGGGTGGACGATGAGGAGCGAGAGCGGTCAAGGTCGAGGGCGAGTCGGAACGGGATTGGGCGAGTCGGAACGGGATTGGGCGAGTTGCGGGTTGGTCAGCGTGCGAGAGAGAGTGTTCTCGAGTGATTGGTGCTCACAGTAGAGCGGTAGGAGGTGTCGAGTGGGAGACCAAGTGAGCGACGTCGTCGAATACTCGGCTTCGAGTGCTTGTTCGAGTGGCCTGCTGCGTCTGGTACAGTCTAAGGAGTGCACCTGTCCAACCGCTGCATCACTCTGTGCCAGTCTTGATTTTCCCACTGGACGAAGGTTCTCGACGGGCTCATTCTCACTCACACCACCCGCTCTCTCACTCGGCGCTGCTCTGCAAAGCGATTCATCCACACGCTCACACGCTCACCTCACGAACCCACACGCACACACACACACACAACTTCACCACCACACCCCACCCACCCCTCCTTCAACCTCGCAACCATGTCCAGCGACGAGTCCAAAGCACAGGCCGACGCGCTCAAAGCCCAGGGCAATGAGCACTACAAAGCCCGCAGGTTCGACCAGGCGCGCGAGGCGTACGAAAAGGCGTGGGAGACGCACCGGGACATTACCTACCTCAACAACCTCGCAGGTGCGTTCGAGGCGGTCCCCCCCCCATCGTTCCGCTCCGGGCGCGCGACCGGGCGACGGCAACTCTTGTCCTCGAGCCTCGAGGACCCCCGTGGACCCCCCTGTGAACGCTCTCCTCCAACTCGCTCGCTGACCCCTCGTTCCGTTCCCGTGCGCAGCCGTCTACTTCGAGCAAGGCGATTACGACAAGGCTATCGAGACGTGCGAGAAGGCCGTCGACGAGGGACGCGACATGCGCGCCGACTTCAAGCTCATCGCCAAGTGAGTTGGTTCTGTTCGCCTCTCTCGCTTTGCGACGTGGTCGTCGTGACCTGCAAGAGCCGTCACTGACGTACCCAACGACTCCCGCAGGGCCCTCGGGCGGATCGGCACCTCGTACATGCGCAAAGACGACCCCACCTCGGCCATCACCTACCTCCAAAAGTCCCTCCTCGAACACCGCACGTCCGACATCCTCTCGAAACTCAAGGAAGCCGAGCGCACGAAAGCCGAACGCGACCGACTCGCTTACATCGACCCTGCGAAAGCCGATGCCGCTCGCGAGGAGGGGAATACGACGTTCAAGGCTGGGGACTTTGTGACGAGCGTCACGCATTACACGGAGAGCATCAAGAGGAATCCGGAGGACCCGAGGGGTTACACCAACAGGGCGGCGGCGTACACCAAGTTGATGGCGTTGCCCGAGGCGCTCAAGGACGCCGAGAAGGCGATCGAGGTCGACCCCAAGTTTGGTGAGTGCGCGGTCGTGACGGTGCTCGAGGTCCAGGTTGCGCGCGGGGACTCGCCGGCTGACCTCTTGAACCCCGGTCTCCCGCCCGCAGTCAAGGGCTACATCCGCAAGTCGAACGTCCTGTACGCGATGAAGGAGTTTGACAAGGCGTACGCGGCAATCGAAGAGGTGCGTCGTCGCACACACAAGCTTGTCGGCGCTCCCCCACCCCGTTTTCTCGCTCGAGAGCTGACGGGCGATTCTGCCGCCCACAGGCCATGGAGAAAGACACGTCCAGCGCACACACGAAGGAGATCTCTCAACAATTCACCAAAGTCACTCAGGCGCTCTCGTCCTCTCGCGCGGGCGAGACCGACGAACAGACCTATGCCCGAGCGATGCGCGACCCTGAAGTCCAGCAAATCATGAGCGACCCGGTGTTCCAGAGTATCTTGCAGCAGGCGCAGCAGGACCCGAAGAGTCTCCAGCAGCACATGATGCAGAATGAGGGGGTCAGGAAGAAGGTCGAGGTGCTTGTCAGGGCGGTGAGTCGCGGCGCTCGTTCCCCCTCTCACCCTGGACCTCTTACCGCTCGTTTCCGGTGCGTGGAAACTCGAGCTGATGTAACCACACGCCGAAACCGCAGGGCATCATCAAGACCGGTCCGCGATAACCGTCTTCCTCCTCGGCTCGCTCTCGCTTCACTTTCGTTGTACCGTACCTCCCTTCGCTTTTTCTCCTGCAACCTGAACTCGCATGTTTCCACACCCTCTCTCACACACACACACACACACACACTCACGCACACGCGCGCAATCCGGCGCGACGGGAAAAAACATAAAAGAAGTATCGTGGAAGCATGCTCGAATGCAGAAACAGTAGTCGTAAACGAACCAGGAGATGAGCGAGAGGAGCAGTTGGGAGGGGGAGGGGATGCCAAATTGAGAGAACAGGGATTGCGCGAGAATAAGTGTCAACGAACAATGGCTAGGTACGGAAGTAATGCAAGAACGCGAGACTCGAGGGGACGGAGGGAGAAAGCCAGTGGTGCGAGAAGACTAGGTGGGAAAGGCGAAAGGATATGGGCGCTGAGTTCGTTCGTTCAGGCGAGGCCGACTGTGCGTGACGAGAGGCAACGAAACCATCAGTACCGCCTTCCCGAGACAAACGCCAAGTGAGACGGTCAAACCACTCGACTCACGTTGCTCGCGCAACCCAAGCAACCACCTCGTCCACAACATTTGCGCAATCGGGCTCCTCTCCTGATGCCCGTTTGCACCGTCCTTCCTCCCCCTCGCCGCCTCGTCCTCTTCATCAGACGAATCGGGATCGTCGACGCGGACCTGGCGGGCGTGTCGATCGAGAGTCGAGAGGAGGACGGCGGGACCTTGCGGGGTGGAGACGAGCGAGATGTGGGCCGCTGTGGAGGGCGAGGGGGTCGAGGCGGCGTAGGCTGCTGCGAGGGAGGGCGAGACGTGAGGTAGCGAGGAGCGGATGGTTGGGTTGCTGCGATCGTAGCCATATTCAGTCATGCGAGACGATGAGCGCGAATAGGCGGACCCACTCGTTCACACCGCTCAAGACGCCCTCAACAACCCTCCACGCAAGCTCAGGCCGACTCGCCGCAAGCTCCTCAAAGCCCTTTCTAATCATCGCAAGCGACTCGAGTTCCGCTGCGTTGGCCTCCTTCTCGTCGCCAACGTCCTTGCTCCCCTTCTCCTTTCGCGAAGGTGCGCACATCGAGTCAATGACGGGACTGAAGACATCCCGCACGACCGTCCTGCCCAGCCTCTTGACCTCGTCGCCGCGACCGGCGTCGGAAGGAGGCGCAAGACTCGCAGTATCAGGCGTAATTTCGCCCGTAACGTCGTCTGTCTCTGCTGCTGAGGACGAGACAAGAGACTCTTTGCTGGACGAAGCGGACGAGGGGGGCGACGGCGCGTGCTGGCGCTGTCGCTGCGAGACGGTGCGGATCAAGTCGGTCGAGTTGCGCTGCGAGGTGGCCGAGTCGAGTCGCTTGATGGGTCGGACGGTGCTGAGTCTACGCGAGAGAGTGAGCGTCAGCGGATACGCCGTCGTTCAGCTCGAACACAGGCACGACTTTGCGCCTCCGAGAAAGGGAGAAAAGGCGCAGACTGACCCGGAGCCGACGTCGCCTGCTCCGAGCACAGTCCCATTGACGTCCTGCCTCGCGCGGTACGAGTTCTTCTTGCTCGGGCTGGCAGAGCGTGAGGGTCGGATCGATGGCGGGCGGTAGGGGATGTCGTTAACGGCTGCGAAGGCGGGCGATGAGGAGGCGGCTACGAGCGCGGACATGGAGCGTTCGGGTGCAAGAGGGGAAAGCGCGGCGAGTGCGGGATCGACGGGCTGGGGCTGCAAAGAGAAGGAAAGGTCAGCGGTCCCGTCGAGTCGGAAAAGAGCACAAGCCTCACGCCTTGCACCTTCGCCAGCGCTTCCCCCTCCTTCTCCGCCTCCGAATCAGCTCGCAATGTATCAAACGACCACTCGCTCACCATCGTCCCCTTGAGCGTGTCGTCCCGGAGCGGATCCGCCGCGCCAGCCTTCCCACCCTTGCCTTTCACCGCGTCCGAATCCTTCCGCGTAGACCGCCACTCGTGGTGTCGCTCGATGAGGTCCGACAGCTGCGAAGTGCGCCGGGCGTACTTGACGAAGCGGTGTTGGAGGAGCTCCTTTGCTGATGGACGCTACGCGGAGCGATCGCTCTAAAGTCAGTTAGAGACTCTACGAGGTCCCACTGACAAATCGAGAGCTCCGCAACGCACCTCCTTCGGATCCTTGATCAAGCACAGCGCGACAAAGTCCTTGAACGCATTGCTAAAGTTGCCCTCCAAGCTAGGCGGCCTCGCCTTCGGGATCAAGAACAACACCCTCATCGGATGATACTCCGCAAGCGGCGGTTCGCCCTTGGCGAGTTCGATAGCTGTAATTCCGAGAGACCAGATGTCGGCCTTCGAGTCGTAGCCGGCTTGGCGGATCACTTCGGGCGCCATCCAGTAGGGCGTGCCGACGAAGGTGTTGCGCCGACCGAGGGTGGCCGTAAGCTGGGCGGCGACGCCGAAGTCGGCTGGGAGCCGGGGATCAGCGGCTCAGCGCTAGAGAAACCGGATATGGTCCGTACCCAGTTTGACGGCGCCAGTTGCGGAAAGAAGGACGTTGGCAGCTATTCAAAGAACATCGATTCTGAATCAGCAACTCGGTGTAGTCACCAAGTTCTTTGACGGCGAGGTACTCCTCACTAACCCTTGATGTCGCGATGGATCTTGTTCTCGTGGTGGAGGTAGCCGAGGCCGAGCAACAGCTCGCGGCAGACGATGGCGATGTGTGCTTCGGAGAACGGTCCAGGCTTGAGCTGCGAGAGGCAATGTCAGCGAAAGCTGCGGAAGGAGAAGGAGCAAGAGGACGAACGAGGTCGAGGCAGGAACCGCCGGCGAGGTATTCCATAACTGGAGGAATACAGTCAATCGTCTTTTGAAACAATGACCACCAGTCCGCAGCCGGGGCATGCAGCGCTGGACGGACGTACAGAAGGGAGAACTCACCAATCCACAACTTCCAGCCGCGCAGAAAGCTGCCGTAATACCTTGTCACCCACTCCGAGTCGCATGCCGCGAGGTGCGAGATCTCGAGCTGGATCTCGGCAATGTCGTCGTCGGAGCCTTCGAGGTCGATGATCTTGATTGCAACAGGGCGAGAGGTCGGGAGGTGGATTCTGTGCAGGGCCGGGAGAGGTCAGGTCAGCCCGCTCAGCAACGGCAAACAGAGGTTCATGAGCAGCTGCACGTACGCCTTGTAAACAACGCCAAAGCTGCCCACACCGAGCTTCTCCTGAAGCTGGTACCTGCGAACGGGGCACCGGCTGATTAGTCAGCTCGGACAGCCTCCCTGGGCCTGTGAATCACACAGCGCCCTCCGTACGCACTCTTTGCTCGGATCCACCTCCTCCTTCCCTCCCTGCGCAATAGCGCCCTTCGACGCCGGGTCCTTCAACAACCCTACATCCCTTCGCGCCGCGCCTGGCGTGAAGACAGGCTGTCGTGCAGCCTGTACGGACATGCGTCGGTTCGTTCCACCGTACAAGGTAGAGTCGAGCTGTTGAGGGAGGTACACGAGTTGGCGGCAGGAGTCGGACGACCGGCGAGAGGAGTTGCGATGTGATGAGGCGAGCAGGGGCGCAGGGGGCGCGGGACTGTTAGGTGGCTAGCTGTGTCGCTTCTTCAACTAGTCCAAACCCAGTCAAGCCAGCAAAGAGAGCGAAAGGAGCGGAGTTGAGCGAGAGCGCGAGGCGAAGGACGAGATTTGGCGATGTCGTCGAACAGGAGGTGCACCGAAGGTCGTCTCCTGACAAAGGCCAGCCACACCGAGCGACTCTGACGTCTCTTCAGGACGGGGCACCTCCTCCAAGATCCAAAGGAGCGGAAACGCCTCAATGCCGCACGCAGAGCCTGCCTTCCCTACGGCTTCTGCCACCGCACCCCGACTTCCTCGAGCATCTCCCCAAGCTCGCCGCTCTGCAGTAGCCTG
This sequence comes from Rhodotorula sp. ZM1, assembly GCA_009806315.1. Lineage (NCBI taxonomy): Eukaryota > Fungi > Basidiomycota > Microbotryomycetes > Sporidiobolales > Sporidiobolaceae > Rhodotorula > Rhodotorula sp. ZM1. The sequence continues at coordinate 127,557 of QYSD01000051.1, read as the reverse complement.
TCGAGGTCGTCTGCTCCGCCGATGGAGCGACTGCCGATGATGATGTTCGGCCATGTTGCGTGGTTTGTCCGGCGTGCGAGGAGCGCTTTCAAGGCGACGATGTCGGCTGCGTAAGCGATGAGCATCAGTGAGCTGGCAAGAGCGAGGACAGAGTAGGGGACGCACGTCGCAGGTCCACCTCGACGATGTGAGCGGACGGGAAAAGCTGCAGTTCCTCGAGTCGTGCCTGCGCCCGCTTCGAAAAGCTGCATCGCCAAATAGTCAGCGTGTGAGAGCCCGCACTAGCGGATGACTGCACTCACGGGCACGTCGTCTTGCTAAAGACGACCACCGGCACGCGCCTGACCATCTTCTCCACCTGCACCTCAAGGGCGCTCTTCGGCCGCCTCGGCTCCTCCATCGCCGCATACACCCGTGCCCAACCCTCCGCCGCCTCCCTTTGCCCCTGCGGATCATCCCTCACCCGCTCCCTTAGCGGCAACTTGTCAAAGAAGCGCTTCTCCTTGGCTTCGAGCTGGAGTTTTTCGGTGTTGAGGCGATCTTCCTCGTCGAGGTAGACCCAGCCCTTTTCGAAGATGTGCTGAGATAGAGCGAGTTGAGCGGGAGGGGGTCGCTGGAGGGACATCGCGGCGGAGGAAGTGGCCGGTCGATCGACTGCGTCCGCCTCGCCAACGTCAATCGCGTAGGACCCGTCTTTCCGCATGTCGACGCCCGGCCCGAGATATGTCCCGCTTCCGACAACTCCCGTGCTCCATTCGACGCTAGCTCCGCCCAGCACACCATGCCTGTGTCGCTCGAACGAACCCCTCCCCTTCCCGCCTTCCTTCAAGTCCTGCTTCTTCACTCCACGCTCCCGCTCCTCCCTGCTCCGCCTCTTCCTATACAGCGGGCCGTTCCCGAGCGCCTTATCAAGATGAGGAAACTTGTCTCCGATATCCGCGTACCCTTTCGGTGTCGCATCATACACCTTCTGCCTCTGGTGTCCCAAACCCACGTAATCTCCCCAATTCACAATCGCATCCGGATGAGTACCCCATGCCAGTGGCGCGTGGTTATAGGGATTCGAGTCGCCCCGTAGGAAGATGAGGTAGAAGAGCGAGAGTGCGACGAGGGCTGCAAGGGTCGTGGTGCGTTTTGTGTGTTGTTGTCGGTAGGTGCGGGCGCGTAGGACGAGTGAGCGGGAGAACAGCCGTCGGATTGGCGCGGGCAGGGACGAGAGTGCGCGTTTGGCGGCTGCGGGTGGGAGGACGGGCGTCGAGGAACGAGGGGAGGAGGCGGCCGGAACGGGGAGCATGGTGGGGTGAGCTTGCAGCGTCTATCGACTGTGTTTGAGCATGCAACAAAGGTGTCTGAGCCACCACGCGGTGTGAGGGTGTCGGGACCGAGTGCAAGATGGGGCGATGGGGGTCGAATGGGTCGAGCACCTTGAACAGCGACAACAACGCCTGCGGCGCTGATGGGCACTTGACACCCTCCCAAGAGCATCCTCGAGTTCAGTCAGCCATCTTTGAGCCTTCCCGAAAGCTCCCACTCCGCCGCTCAGTCTTCATCGCTTTCGACCTCGATCAACTGTCGGGAACAGGGTATGGGCCAGGAGGAGGTACAGCTGCACGTTCAAGCGCACTGACAAGGTCTCTAGATGCGTTCTAGCTGTACGAGACAGCTTCCCCCGGACGCCGACGAGCGGACCGCGGGCTGTGACGTCCTCATCGTCGACTTTGCTGTGTCTGGAGCTCCCCCGGGTCTTCTCCTTCACCGCTCACCATCAAAGACGATGGCAGACCCACTCGAGTCGCTCACGCATCCTCCCGAAGCTCGTCCGAAGCTGAGGAACTGGAGCTCGACCTACAACGTCTCTCCCGAACTGCTCTTCCACCCTTGCACAAACGCCGAGGTCGCGCTTATCTTGAAGGAGGCAGGGAGGAGAGGGAAGAAAGTGCGAGCAGTAGGGTTGCACAACAGTCCCGGCCCGATCTGGCTCTCGGATCAGGTGCGCTCTCGTCCGCCTCATCCACACACTCTCTCTTTCGCTAAATCGCCTGGCCTGCGCAGTGGCTCATCTCCCTCCGGCACTTCACCCACTCCTCCTTCCCCTCCACCTCCCGCACAGCGATCCTCGGTGCCGGTCTCTCCCTACGCGACGCCAACCCGCTCCTCGCCTCCCACGGCTACTCGCTCCCTACGCTCGGCTCCCTCCCAGATGTAACAGTCGGCGCTTGCTTTTCCGCTCCCGACCACGGATCGTCCGCGTACCATCCGATTTCGGCTGGCGCAGCAAAAGCAGTCACGATCGTCCTTCCTACGGGTAAAGTTCGACGAGTTGAGAGGGGAGACGAGCTGTTCCGCGCGGCGGGAGCGGGCGTAGCTGCGGTGGGACTCGTGACGGAGGTAGAGTTTGAGTGCGAGGAGGCGTTCGGGCTGGAGTTTACAATGTCGAGGACGAGGTTGGAGGATTACCTCGATGAGGACGACAGTGGGAGAAGGTTGTGGGAGCTAGCGAGGAGCAGCGAGTATGTCAAGGTGCGCGCGAGTCCTCGGCTCTCTCGTGAGACATGCTGATAACGCCGGCGCAGCTCTGGTACTACCCGGGCCCGAACCCAACCTCAACCTCACCGAACACAATCCTCTGGCGCGCCTCTCGCTGTCCGCTTCCTCCCCCGCAAAAGAACACGCTCTACACCCGCCTCTCCGCGCAACTGACCCACCTGATCCATGCCACCGCCTTTTTCATCACGACCTACCTCTTCCCCGCTCTCCAGCCGTGGTTGAACGCGTTGGGCTATTGGTTGCTCGCTGCGACGTGTCCGAAATCGCAGAGGTTGAGGAGTTACGAGGCGCAGTATATGGATTGCGGATACTGGCGTGAGTCCCGCGTGGCCAGACGTTCCGAACGGGAGTCTGACGGACGACTTGCTGCAGAACTCGTCGACGAATGGTCCGCTCCTCTACCTGCCCCTTCCGCCTCCGCCTCTGCCAAGGCACCGCCTGCTCCAGCCGCCCAAATTCTCCGCCAACTCGTCGACTTCCTCGCCTCGCCCGGAGGAAGGCGGGTCGGCTTGCATGCGCCGATGGAACTGAGGTTCTCGCGCGTCAAGGGGGAAGAGTTCTTCCTCTCGCCTGCTGCGTCGTACGGAGAGCTGCTTGGGCGCGACGACAACGAGGACGATCTGGTGATGTGGTTCGAGCCGATCATGTGCGTCCCCCTCGCCCTTGTCCAGCTCGCTCGCTCATTGACCTTGCCATTGTACGAAGCTACCGCCCGCTGAACCTCCCCACCCCTTCACGCTTCTACCACTTCCTGACGTTCTTCGAGTCCCTCTTCCGCTCACGCCCCGCCTCCCGTCCACACTGGACCAAACCGACCCTGCCCTTCACCGAATCCGAGCGGGAACGGATGTTCGGGAAGAAGACGCTGGAGAAGTGGCGGAAGGTCAGAGAAACCTGTGATCCGAGTAGTGTGTTGTGGAGTGAGTGGTTGGAGGAGAGGGTTGGGAGCGGGAAGGAAAAGGAGGGAAGGGAGGCGGAGGCGGAGGGAGGGAAGGAGGACGTGATGGGTCAGCCGCGCTGGTGGGACTGCTGGCGTGCCCATTAGGATGCCACGGACCTTGTTCGAACTGTAAAGGAGCCGAACGGAGACGCTGTAGACGATTTCCGCCTCGAAGACCGCGAGGAGAGGAGGAGGCGGAGACTGACTCGTCGGCCTCGCCGGCTGTTTCGACAAGTCTGTCATACCGACACGATGCTTCTCGTTGCTTTTACGAAGCGTCCCAGTCAGCCAACGCTACGCGAGGCTGCTGCCGTGTGTCTTCGTCATCGGCGCCGCTTTCCGCCAAGTTCTCTCTCTCTCTCTCGCTCAAGCCACTCACTCTTGCCAAAGGATGGCAGCAACATTCACGCGCACACTCGTGTCGCACACAGCGCTCCACGCACACGCGCCCGTCGCGCCCGCCGCACTCCGCTTCGCCGCCGTCTCCGCGAACCCCTCATCATCGACCCGCCTCTTCTCGTCCTCCGCGCGCGCAGCTTTCTCGCATCCGAAACCTAGACAGCCCAGCTGGGCTTTCGAGGCTCTCAGGGGAGCGTGGACTCGCGCCGGTGCGAAGAGGGGGGTGGCGACTGCGCCGAATGAGGCGTATGGGTATGGAGCGGGGGCGAGGCAGGGCATCGATTGGGGCAAGGTCGGCATCAATGTTGGAGTTGGTGTCGCAGGTGTGTTTGATCCCGTGACTTGGGCGACGCATCGTGGCGTGCTGACGGATCTAGTTCGACAGGCGCCGTCGGCCTCAACCTCCTCCTGAACCGCGAGACAAAGCCCCTCGAGGGATTCGAATGGGACTACCTCCGCTCGACGTTCAAGTACACAGGCGCGGGTCTCGCCATCACTGCCGGAACGGCCTTCCTCGCCTTCCGCAATGGCGCGACCTACCGCATGATGGCGATGAACCCGTGGCTCGTCGCTGGCATCTCGCTCGTCGGTGGAATCGGCACGATGATGGGCGTCTACTACACCGCACCGGACTCGCCTGCGCACTACCTCTGCTGGGCCGGCTTCTCGGCAATGCAGGGACTCACCCTCTCGCCGCTCTTCTTCATCGCTCCGCACATCCTCGGCCGCGCCGGTCTCTACACCCTCGGCGCAACGGCTGGTATCTCCTACGTCGGTGCGTCACCGCTTTCTACCTGCCGAACTCTCGCAACGACGACTGACCTTCCTCGTCTGCCCAGGCTCGACCGCCAAATCGGACCAATACCTCTGGATCGGCGGCCCACTCCTCGCCGGACTTGGCGTCCTCATCTGCACCTCTCTCGCCCCGCTCGTTCTGCCCGCAACGACTTCGCTGCGCACCCTCACGATGCTGGAGAGTGTCAGCGCTTACGGAGGCGTCGCCATCTTTTCGGGCATGATCCTGTACGACACCAGCAAAGTGAGTTCGTTCATTTCGAGCTTGGGCCAGTGAGTCGTGGGCGAAAACTTGGGCTGACCTTCGCCGTTATGTAATCGCAGGTCCGCCACCATGCCAACCTCGCCCAACGCGGTGCAATCCCCGCCGACCCGGTCCGCGAGTCTGTGGGCATCATACTCAGCATCATCAACCTATTCCAATCTATCGTTCGCGTCTTGCTGCTCCAGCAGGGTAACCGCCGCCGTTAGGAAGGATGTATGAGGAGGTGAACTTGTAGCTTGGTTCTCCAGATTGTCTTTCCCTATATCGCATCATCTTCAGGAGTAGCTTGACGTAGCAGTAGCGCGCAATCGAGCTTGTAGCACCGCTCTCCAGCTTCTCGCGTGATCTGAGACGAGGAGGTGAGGACGAGGAAAGCCGATACTTCCAACACAGCCCGACGCGAGCCGATGCAACTTCTACAAAGTAAGAGACAACGATAAAGCGCCTTCGTGGATATGCACACCCTCGCACGACCGGGTCTCCGTTCAAACCTTCTCGCCGTCGCTGGATGAAGCGTTCTCGATCTGCTCTTGACTGGCTGTGGGCTTGAGGTACCTCGGCTCCTTTGCTCCAAGCTCGTGTTCGCGCCTCAACTCGTCCATGACGATCTTGTTGGCGTTCCAGACGTTGCGCTGTGCGAAGAGGCGGTCCATTTCCTCGAGGGGGATGTTTCGCGTCTCGGGGAGGAGGAAGCAGATGTATGGGATCGAGATGACCTGCATCGCGGCGAAGAAGAGGTAGACGCCGTAGCCCGAGTGACCCATGTTGAGGAACATGGACGGGGTCGCGCGCGAGATGACAAAATTCCCTGCGTTTCGTAAGCGGGTTAGCGCGGCGTTGGCAGGAGGAATCGAGCAAAGAGGAGACGCACAGAGCCAGTTCGCGGTCGCGGCGAAGCACTGGGTGACCTGGCGCACGGCGCCGGGGAAAGCCTCCGCGTTGACGACCCAAGGCGTGCCGTTCCAGCTGCGCGAGCCACCACAGTATCAGCTCTGGTCTGCGAACACTAGCGACGGACGAGAGGACTCACGAGACGGCGTAGAATGCGGTCCAGAGGTAGAAGAAGAACATGGCTGCCTTGCCGCCGGGCGGAAGGTTGGCGGTCGGGTGCGCGGCGGGGTTCTGAATCTTGTTGTATGCGCCGATGGCGACTGTGCGAGTGACAATCGTCAGCGAGGCTCAAGGCGGAAGAGAAGGACTTGCAACGCACACATCGACAGAGCGCCGCCGGCTGCGCCGACGATGAGGATGCCGCGGCGGCCGAAACGGTCGATGATGACGAAGCACCAGACGAGAGCGAGTGCAGTCTTGATCACGCCGAAGACTCCGGTCGTGAGGAGCGAGGTGTTGCCGCTGACACCGATCGACTTGAAAATGGTCGGAGAGCTGCGTGCAGGAAGGTAAAAGTCAGCTTCGTCCGCTGCGATGACGAGGGAACGCCACGCACTAGTAGTTGACAGCGTTGATGCCCGTGCCGTTTTGCCAGACGAACAACGTCGTCGTGATGAGCATCCGGCGGAACAGGAAACCCTTGCCAAAGACCTGTCGGAACGGCGCCCAGAAGCCCTCGCCCACCGACGTGCGGTCGTGCTCAACCTGGACGTCGATCTCGTTCATCTCGTTGATGATGTACGCGTCCTCGGGCTGGAGTTTGCGGATGTAGCACAGGTTCTTGAGCGCCTCGGAGCGGCGGCCGCGCGTGATGAGCCACCGGGGCGACTCGCGGACGAAGAAGGGGATGCCGAGCGCGAACAGCGCGCCGGGGATGAGCTGGACCGCGAAAGGGATGAGCCACTGCTTGTGGCTCGACGGGATGTTCTCGGACACGCCGTAGTTGATCCAGAACCCGACGAGGCCGCCGACTGCGAGTGCGTGCGAGTTGTCAGTGTTGACGTCTCGTCGAGGACAACGGTAGGGACCCACTCTGCCAGCCGAGCTCGTACATGCCGACGAGCTGACCACGGATGGCGGGAGGTGCGATCTCGGAGATGTAGAGGGGCGTCAAGTTCGAGGCGGCGCCGATGCCGAGTCCAGCGACGATGCGTCCGCCGTAGATCGGTCCGAGACCGCGTGCGCCGTCGGCCGCGAGCATCTGCGGAGGACGAAGCGGGTCAGTCGAGTCGGGAGTGAGTAGGCAGACGGGACGGGCGACTCACGACGCCGGCGCCGAGGACAAAGACGAGTGCCGAGATGAACAGACCGAGTCGTCGACCAAGGATCTGACCTAGCGGGTAGCCCAAGAGCGAGCCAAAGAAGCAGCCGCCCTGGTACGTCGAGACAATGTTGGCCGAGATGGCGGCAAACTGCTTCGACGTCTTGTGCGCGAGTCCAAACTCGTCCTTGAACGACGAGAGGGCCATGGACGTGCCGATGAAGGCAGAGTCGTAGCTGGTGACATCGCAAGAGGAATCAGTGCCGGAGTCAAGCGGCGGAGAGAGCGGCGAGACGCACCCGATCATGATGGCTGCCGTCGCAGCGACAATGGCGCATGCGTACACGCGCCAGTTGTAGACCGCCTTGGGCGTCGGGCGGTCTTCGATGCGCTCAAAGAGGTTAACCATTTTTGTCAGGCGAGCGAAGAAGGGACGGAGGGATGGAGGTGGTGTGCCAAGTCGAGGGAGGGACAAGTCCGAGCAGAGACCAGGTGTAGATGGTCGAATCGGGTCGACAATGGAGCCCCGAGGCGCTAGAGAAGCGTGATAGAGAGGAGGTGAGTGAGGAGGAGAGGACAAGAGCGAGGAGTGAGAGCAGGAGGTTGAAACGCTGAGGTCTCCGGCTCGCGCGCTGAAACCTTTGGGGCACCGAGTTCGGGGCCCAAAGGCCGGGCCGGGTCGTGGCGAGCGAGAACGAATTGCCCGTGCTCGCCTCAGCAATGAACGGGAGGTCAAGGGGCAGCTGATCCGGAAGAAAGAAGAGCGCGCCTCGCCCACCTCGCCATCCACGCTCGTTCGCAATGCGACTGGTTTGTGGTCGTCGTTACCGCTCGTCTGTCGTATATAGGGCGAGGGAGAGCGGACTGGCGAGCCGCGAGCCGCGGATGCGTGTTCAGAGGTGTCCGTCAGCGGAGGCCGCAGGCGTGAGAGCGGAGGACGCACCTCAACGAGGCTTTTGCGCGAAAGGACGAGGACGGTGTAAGAATGCACACAAATGGAGTGATACACACGTTGAGAGATAGCGCATCGCTGAGCTAAGAGCTGGAGTGATCGCGCAGGCAAGCACCTATCGGCAATACGAGGGGATCCTCGCCGTCTCGCAGCCAACGTTGCGCACCGAGCAGACTCTGCGTTCCGCGTGGGAGGTGATTAAGTGGCAGAGGGGGGGCCAGCCCCCCCCCCCCCCCCCCCCCTGCTGAAGACGCAGCCAGCGGCATGAAGCGAGGAAGGTCAATCCGGTCACTATGCCTGCGCAGGCTAAGAGCAGCCAGCCTACATCTTGTCCGCACTCCACCGAGTCTTGGGGACGTGTCCGACGTCCCCAGGATGAGGAGAGCGCGCGTCGTGAGTTGTCGTGGAGGGTTCACGAGAAGAGAAGCCCGCATCCCCCTCTCAGGCAGCTGAACCGCATCAATTGAACGCGCCGAGCCTTCTAGCAGTCCATACATCCCGTATGTCTGCACTCCTGTCTCCCTCGTACGCTGTTGTCGCCGCTGAGTCCGGATTGCCGTTGTCGAGCTGATGAAGATGGGTAGCATGAGGACGGCACGAGACGTGGTGCGGGTAGTTCCATGTGTAGCTGTACGTCTTGTGAGTTCTTTAGAACACCAGCAACTATCGTACGAGCGTGTTGTGCGCGCAGAAGGGAAGCGAATCCTTGCACACCGCCCTTCGCCTCTCTTCAACCGCGACAACACGGCTTGACCTCGCTTTGCACGCTTGCAGACACGCTTGAACCGCTACACACCCTTAAGACACCTCGACGAACCCGCACAACCTACCCATACACGCCTGTGCCACTCCCGCCGCCGCTCGTTCGATCCTCACTAACTCGAGTGTCTCGCCGCGACTACGCTCGCATCGCAAGCCAGGGATGATTCAGACGCACGCAGACGCCACTCGCGTACCCTCAGCGGACCCGCAGGTGCGCCCAGTTGAGTTCCAGGCACCTTGATCCCGCTCACATCTCGCGCTTCTCCCGCTCAGTCCGCTGCGGCGACCGAATTCGACATCGCTGTCGTCGGCGCCGGCATTCTCGGTCCCGCGCTCGCTTACGGTCTCGCAGAGTCAGGCCGATCCGTCCTCCTCCTCGAGCGCGACCTCTCTGAGCCAGACCGCATCGTCGGTGAACTCCTCCAGCCAGGCGGCTGCCTCGCTCTCCAGAAACTCGGCGTCGATGATGCGCTTGAGGGAATCGATGCGGTACCGTGCGATGGATACCAGGTTTTCTGGGGAGATCAGTCGGTTGCGATCCCGTACCCAGAGGAGAGCAAGAAAATGATCTGGAGCGACGGGACGGAGAGGAAACAGGAAGGGCGGAGCTTCCACCACGGGCATTTTGTGCAGAACTTGCGCCGGAAGGCGCAGTCGGCCGAGGGGGTCACGCTTGTCGAGGCGACGGTGAACGAGCTGCTCGAGGATGCCAGCGGTACGATCGTCGGTATCAAGGCGACTCCTCGCAAGCGCGGTACCGCCTCCAACGACGCAGCGTCCGAGCCAGCGCAACTCGACTTCCGCGCCAAGCTTACCATTGTAGCCGACGGTTGCATGTCCAAGTTCCGCCGTTCCCTCCTTCCTTCCCACGTCACTCCTTCGACTCGCTCGCACTTTGTCGGCCTCGTCCTTGAAGACGCCGACCTGCCAGCTCCTCATCACGGTCACGTTATCCTTGGCAAGATGGACCCCGCCAACCCGCCGCCTCTCGCCGATCTCAACGTCCCCTCTCTCGGACCCGTCCTCGTGTACCAACTTGCCACGCACGAGACGCGCATGCTCGTCGACATCCGAGGTTACAAACTCCCTCCCCAGCGCGACCTCGCCTCCTTCCTCCGCACTCACGTCACGCCCGTCCTGCCCGCCTCGATTATTCCCTCGTTCGAAAAGGCACTCGAGAAGAGCTTGTCGGGCGACAAGGTGTACCGACTCCGCTCGATGCCCAACTCGTGGCTGCCATCGTACCCGCAGGGCCGAGACGTCCAAGGCGCGTTCCTCGCTGGCGACTCGCTCAATATGCGACACCCCTTGACGGGCGGAGGAATGACAGTTGCTTTCAACGATGCTGTCATCCTCACGCAGCTGCTTGGTGGCGGGAAAGCGGTTGGGCAGGTTGAACCGGACGAGCGCGGAGTTGTCGACCTCGAGAACTGGCTCGAGATGAGCGAACGGCTGGAGGAGTGGCATTGGAAGAGGAAGGCCGTCGCGAGTTGCATCAACGTGCTCTCGCTCGCGCTTTACTCGCTCTTTGGTGCGGACGGTGCGTTTCGCATGGCGCTACATCATTTTGCTAAGACCAAGCTGACGTTTCGTCTTCGGCAGACGAGAACCTCGAAGTGCTCAAGACGGGCTGCTTCAAATACTTCGAGCGCGGCGGCGACTGCATCAGCGGGCCCGTCTCTCTTCTCTCTGCGTGCGTCCGCTCATTCTCCACGTCTTCCTTCCACCGCTAACAAGCCTTCGCCTCACAGCCTCCGCCCCTCACCCGCCCTCCTCTTCTACCACTTCTTCCGCGTCGCCTTCTACTCCATCTACTGCCTCTTCACGACTCCGCTCGCCTCGTCTCCCACCTCGCCGACAAAGAAACCAGCAGTGTGGCAATACCCGGCGCTGACGGTCAAGAGCTTCAAGGTCTTCTGGACCGCTTGTGTCGTGTTGTTGCCCGTGTTGTGGAGTGAGGGACAGATGTAGACTTCGCTCGTATGTCTTTGCGGTTGTCGTTCATGTTGTGCCGTTCATAGACACCCTTTCCCTCCTTTCGCGCTTCGTCTAGACACTCCCTTCTCGTCGTTCTTCTCGCACCCGATACCGTAGTTTCTCGTAATCCCTCTAGCTCTCGCAAAGTCGTTGGTTCCTTCCTCTCGCGAAGAGGAAGCCCGTAAAGACTGCTCAAGTTCCCCAAGACGATGCGAGAAGAGATATACAGGGAAAGGCGGGATGCGGGACTGGAGACAACAGTGTGCAGCGATGCGAAGATGGCGACGGAGATGGTACGAATGGGACGAGTCTAGGCCGGAAGGATGTGAAGCGAGGAGGAGAAGGTGAAGTAAAGCTGGTTCTGCCCGGTAAGAGGCGTCAGACTGGAGGCGAAAGGGGGAAAAAGGGTGAGAGTGTACGCACAATGCTTGCCGGCGCGCTCATACGCCTCTTTGACCGCCCTGCTCAACCCGCTCATTGCCCTCCTCGCATGTTCTTTCGGCACCTTCTCCCCCCTCTCCTTCAAGCTGTCATTGAAAACCTCGATACTCCACGTCCCGCTATAGCCCGTCTCGAGTACAGCATCGGAGAAACGGTCGATGGGGAGGTAAGCGCCGAGAGAGTGTTCGAGGGGGAAGAGGCGATGGGAACGAGACCAGGGACGGATGGGAGGGATGGAGGGGTCGGAGGGAGGCGTCATCGGGGGTGTCATAAGGCGACCGTCGGCGATTTGGTAAAGGAAGATCTGGGAGGTGGAGGGAGAGAAGGTCAGCGTTTTCGCGGGAGTGGCAAGGAGGAAGCTCGTTCGAACGCACCTTGTCGCCCGGTACTCGCCGCACGAGCTCTCGCATGTTGCGCTCGAGCTTGTCGTCGACGTCGTCGCTTATCCGGCCAGAGCGCGTATAAGGGCTGGCCCATTCGAGCGCGAGGGTGTTGAACGAGTCGAGGCAGATGCCGAGGTTTGGCCGGTTCGCGCGTTCGACGACTTGCCAGACGTCCTGCCACGACCTCCGGTGCGTGCCGAACGAGAGACCCTCGTACATGACGCGGATGGGAGGGGAGTAGGTCGCTGCGAGGTCGGCGAGCCAGCGGAGGTCTTCGACGGCCTTGTCGAGCGAGGGCGTCGTCTGCGAGGCGGGAGCCGTTGTCGAACAGCAGAGGACCAGGTCGGTACCGAGGACGGGCAAGATGTCGAGGATCCCCTTGGCGTATTCGCGGGCCTTACGCTCGTCCTCCTTGCTCTGCCACCCCTCGAACGTCCGCAAGGGCTGCCAGCAACTGATCTCCACGCCGGCCTCCCTGCACAACCCCGCAAGCTCGTACGCCGCCGCCCTGTTCGCCGCGTCTCCCTCCTTGCACGTCACGCTGTACCCGTTCTCCTGCGCAAAGCGGTCGCGGAAGTCCTGCCAGTCGAGGTCGAACAGCTCGATGTTGGCGAATCCTTGCTCCGATGCTGCGCGGATCTTGCTGGCGAGCGAGTGGCTCTCGCACGCGCCCAGCGAGAGCGATGCGATGCCGAGCGGGACTGGCGGGAACAAGGTTGGAGAAGCCAGCGCGGGCGGGGTCGAGGGGAGCGAGCTGGGTGCCGACGAGCAAGTGTCTGAAGCCATCGTCGTCGCTGGGAGTCGGCAGTGCGACGCCCGGAGTCGTGGTGCGGGAGATCGCAGTGGGTGGGACGGGCGACACAGGCAGAGGCAGCAGCGGGCGTCCAGCGGCATCGCGCGGCTTGCCTGGCTGTGGTGCTTTGTACTTTCTCAGACAAGGGCTCGCCGCTGACACGCTGCTTACGGCACGAGTCGACGTAGACGAGCAGTGGGGCGACCCGCTCTCATCTTTCTCCCGCGCTCGTTCACGCCCTCACCCCGCTGCCGAGTGACCGCGGGACAATGAGCATCTGCGGAGACCCCTGAGGATACCGCGAGCACGCAGACGAGGTCAACGAGCACTTGGCGCGGCCGTACGAGCTGTTTGAGAAGGTCGAGCTCGTGGCGGCCAATCGCGCGAGCGCTCGAACGACGCGGTCCAGGCTTTGCGATGTGTTCTGGCGCGGCTGGCGACGGGCCGCAGGGCTCAGCGGCGTCCAACTTTCGCCCGTTCTCTTTCTCCGCTTTCTCGCTCGCCTCTTGTCGCTTCCTGCGCTCGCGGGCAACTGACTGGGTTACTGAAGGCTCACTGCTCCCCCGAGCTCGTCCTGCGACCACCGGGAACCCGATATCTCGCGCCGCACCTTCTCCCCGCGACGCGCCATTCTTTCGCCATGGTTAACCTCTTTGAGCGCATCGAAGACCGCCCGACGCCCAAGGCGGTCTACAACTGGCGCGTGTACGCATGCGCCATTGTCGCTGCGACGGCAGCCATCATGATCGGGTGCGTCTCGCCGCTCTCTCCGCCGCTTGACTCCGGCACTGATTCCTCTTGCGATGTCACCAGCTACGACTCTGCCTTCATCGGCACGTCCATGGCCCTCTCGTCGTTCAAGGACGAGTTTGGACTCGCGCACAAGACGTCGAAGCAGTTTGCCGCCATCTCGGCCAACATTGTCTCGACGTACCAGGGCGGCTGCTTCTTTGGCTCGCTCTTGGGCTACCCGCTTGGTCAGATCCTTGGTCGACGACTCGGTCTGTTCATCTCGGCACTCGTCTTTGTCCTCGGCGCCGGCGTCGTGAGTCGCCCGTCCCGTCTGCCTACTCACTCCCGACTCGACTGACCCGCTTCGTCCTCCGCAGATGCTCGCGGCCGACGGCGCACGCGGTCTCGGACCGATCTACGGCGGACGCATCGTCGCTGGACTCGGCATCGGCGCCGCCTCGAACTTGACGCCCCTCTACATCTCCGAGATCGCACCTCCCGCCATCCGTGGTCAGCTCGTCGGCATGTACGAGCTCGGCTGGCAGAGTGGGTCCCTACCGTTGTCCTCGACGACGAGTCGTCAACACTGACGACTCGCACGCACTCGCAGTCGGCGGCCTCGTCGGGTTCTGGATCAACTACGGCGTGTCCGAGAACATTCCGTCGAGCCACAAGCAGTGGCTCATCCCTTTCGCGGTCCAGCTCATCCCCGGCGCGCTGTTCGCGCTCGGCATCCCCTTCTTCGTCCGCGAGTCGCCCCGGTGGCTCATCACGCGCGGCCGCCGCTCCGAGGCGCTCAAGAACCTGTGCTACATCCGCAAACTCCAGCCCGAGGACGCGTACATCATCAACGAGATGAACGAGATCGACGTCCAGGTTGAGCACGACCGCACGGCGGTGGGCGAGGGCTTCTGGGCGCCGTTCCGACAGGTCTTTGGCAAGGGCTTCCTGTTCCGCCGGATGCTCATCACGACGACGTTGTTCGTCTGGCAAAACGGCACGGGCATCAACGCTGTCAACTACTAGTGCGTGGCGTTCTCTCGTCATCGCAGCGGACGAAGCTGACTTTTACCTGCCTGCACGCAGCTCTCCGACCATTTTCAAGTCGATCGGTGTCAGCGGCAACACCTCGCTCCTCACGACCGGCGTCTTCGGCGTGATCAAGACTGCACTCGCTCTCGTCTGGTGCTTCGTCATCATCGACCGTTTCGGCCGCCGCGGCATCCTCATCGTCGGCGCAGCCGGCGGCGCTCTGTCGATGTGTGCGTTGCAAGTCCTTCTCTTCCGCCTTGAGCCTCGCTGACGATTGTCACTCGCACAGTCGCCATCGGCGCATACAACAAGATTCAGAACCCCGCCGCGCACCCGACCGCCAACCTTCCGCCCGGCGGCAAGGCAGCCATGTTCTTCTTCTACCTCTGGACGGCATTCTACGCCGTCTCGTGAGTCCTCTCGTCCGTCGCTAGTGTTCGCAGACCAGAGCTGATACTGTGGTGGCTCGCGCAGCTGGAACGGCACGCCTTGGGTCGTCAACGCGGAGGCCTTCCCCGGCGCCGTGCGCCAGGTCACCCAGTGCTTCGCCGCGACCGCGAACTGGCTCTGTGCGTCTCCTCTTTGCTCGATTCCTCCTGCCAACGCCGCGCTAACCCGCTTACGAAACGCAGGGAATTTTGTCATCTCGCGCGCGACCCCGTCCATGTTCCTCAACATGGGTCACTCGGGCTACGGCGTCTACCTCTTCTTCGCCGCGATGCAGGTCATCTCGATCCCATACATCTGCTTCCTCCTCCCCGAGACGCGAAACATCCCCCTCGAGGAAATGGACCGCCTCTTCGCACAGCGCAACGTCTGGAACGCCAACAAGATCGTCATGGACGAGTTGAGGCGCGAACACGAGCTTGGAGCAAAGGAGCCGAGGTACCTCAAGCCTGAGTCCGGGTCGAGTACGGAGGAGGTCGAGGACGTCAAGGAGCAGGAGTTGGACGCTTGACTGGAGATCATGGCGGGGTCCTGGTCTCACACAGCTGTACTTGTAGAGTGATATCATTGGGTTTCTCGGGGTTTGCATTCATCGACTGCATCGACCTCGTTCAGTCGCAACCACTCCGTCATTGCGAGCGTCGGGACGAGCCAACGTGGAAGAGGTCGCTCTTTGGAATTGGAATCGCGTCTCCGAGCTTCTGTAGTCTGCTGGAGTCCTGTACGACGCTCGGCAGACCTCACGATGGCGTCGTCGTTGGTGACCCCTCCCACTTCGCGTTGAGGCACCTCTCCCACTTCATCACTCCACTCTCGCTCGCTGTCAACGCCTCCAGCTGCCATGCTGCCCCGCCAGACCGCCGCACTGCTCTTCACAGATGAAGCAAACGCGTCCGCAGACGAGATCCCGCCCCTCGCGTTCGAGTACGAGGACGAGTTGCGCGGTGTTTTGGACAGGCTCAAGGGCGACCTTGAGAAGCGCGTGGAGGGGAAGAAGGCTGCTGGGACGGGCTCTGCGAAGGGGAAGGAGAAGGCTGTGCCGCTGGACGACCAGCAGAGAAGGAGGATGGAGGAAATGGTCCTCAAGGTGAGCAGCCGCCCCTCTGTTCGATGATGGCTGGCGGATCGGGCAAAGGCTCTTTGGTCGGCGCTGTCCAGGACCAAGGCCTTGCTGAGGGCAGTAGCCAGGTCGCTGCCCAGTTTGAGGTGCTTCGAGGTGGCTGACTGCTCCTCTCGCTCGCATTCCGCCAGTTCTACACGAAGATAGAGGCCGTCATCCTCTCCAACTGCACGATTGGCGGTCTGTCCTGGTCAGAGTACGAGAAGAAGAAGAAGCGTGGCGGTTCGTGCTACCTGGCTAACGTCTGCAGAGGCGAACCGAAGCTGACCATCCACCCTTTCCGTCGCAGAGGTTGGCAAGACGCAGCCTTTCGACGAGAATCTCCACCAGCGAGTGCTTAACTATCAGAATGAACTGTTTGATGCGCGAGAAGTGAATGCGAGGGAGCGGGTGGACGCGCCAACTCGAACAGCACAGGTCCGTTTGCCTGTTCTTCCCTTTTGCTCGCTCTGGGGGCGCTGATCCAGGTTGTCGCCAACAGTACATTCAAGAAGTCGTCAGCATCGACAAGGCCCACCTCGCCAAGCTCGAAGAAGCGCAAATCGACGTGCCTGAGGAGATCAGCCTGCCGAAGCCGCGGTCAAGGAAGAGTACGGGAGGAGCTGGTGCGTGCCCGTTCTCAGGTGCTTCTGCGCGGTGTCTCGCTGACAAATGCGGACCTGCAGTCGACGCGCCTTCGGCTGTGCAAGCGCAGGAGTATTTCGAGGAGGGCAAGCAGGCGCTCGACAAGCTCCTCGAGGTGGGTTCCGCTCTTCTCATGAAACATATTATGCTCTTAGTCTAATCTGGCTCTACAGGACGTGCCGAAGCTCGCAACAGCCGCCGAAGAAACCCGCAAGGTCGCTCTCGACGCCGCGAATCTCGAATGATCTGCCTCGTCTCGGCTCGTCGGATCTCACTTCTCCGCTCGGCACTTGTTGTACGCAGTCCTGCCCGTTGTTGACTGTAACGTCCTCCTTCGCTTACTCTTCGCACGATGGTCACGTGCACCATATCGGCCGGACTTAGCTTCGGAGGCGCTCCACTTTCGCTCTCGCGCTCCTCCTCCTCGCCTGCCGACGCTGCCGCTCTGGTTTGCGCACCGCATGACTCGTTCGTGACGCTTGCTCGACTCAACTGGCTGTTGTCTTCTTCCCTCCGCCTTTTCAACATCCTGCGCAGCTCCTCATCCTCTCGCTCGCGCTGAACGATACGAGCCATGTCGACCGTCGACAAGTGGTCCGCGCAGCGCTACAACACGAACGCTAGCTTCGTCTACTCGTCGCAGTACACCAGCCCGACCTTGAACCTCCTCGCGCCTCGACCAGGCGTAAGTATCGTTTCGCCGTCTCCAGCCAGACATGTCGCTGATCAGGCTTCTTCCCCCGCAGGAACGCATTCTCGACCTCGGCTGCGGCTCCGGCGACCTCACCGTCGACTCGCTCCTCCCCGCCGTCCTGCCTGGCGGAAGTATCGTCGGCCTCGACGCCTCTTCCGATCTCCTGTTCAAAGCCCGCCAAAACCTGGCCTCTTCCTCCGCGACCTCCAACGATGACAAGTCAAGCCTCTCATGGATCGAGTGTGACGGCCACGACTTGGCGAGTCTGGGTCAAGACGGGGAATTCGATGCGGTCTTCTCCAATGCTGCGCTGCATTGGATGAAGCGCGATCCGCAGAGGGTTGTTAATGGCGTGTATGGTCTACTCAAGTCTGGAGGTCGATTCGTCGGCGAGGTGTGTCCATCCTGCTTCTCGCTCAACTCTGGCGAGACTAACCCTCGTCCCACTTCAGATGGGCGGGGCCCTCAACATGGTCGGCGTCCGCTCGGCCCTGCACACTGTCCTCGCCGAACGAGGCGTCGATGCATCCAAAGTCGACCCGTGGTTCTTCCCGACGCCGGAGGTATACCAAGCGATCCTCGAGAAAGCGGGCTTCCGAGTCGAGAGTTGCGGTTTGTCCCGCTTCTTCGTTCCCCTCGCGACGCTAGCTGATTCTTTGTCCGACAGACCTCGTCCCGCGACCAACGCCGCTTCCGACGGGCCTGCGAGGCTGGCTCGAAACCTTCGCATTCGCCTTCCTCGACGCACTCCCTTCGCAAGCCGGTCGCGAGCCCGTCATCGACGAAGTGTGCCGCAGGCTCGAGGTGGATATGAAGCACGATGTGGGAGATGGAGGAGAGGGGAAATGGACGGTCATGTATGTCCGGCTGCGGTTCAAGGCGTGGAAGGATTGAAGGAAGGCTCACGCGCCAGGCTGAATGTTAGATATGCGTAGACTGTCTTGTCTATATCAATGTGATGCGTTATGAAGTCGTAATTCATCGCTACGAAGGCGTGAACGCCGAGTGTCGCTTGGTACACGTTCTGCTTCTCTCCACCTCCTCAAGCGATGACTGCGACCGGCACAGCCTGCACGTGACTCTCCCTCTCATACTGCTCGACTCCAATGCCGCCGATCACGACGTCCGCCATCCCCCGCTCGAGCATCCGCTCGCCGAGTTCGTGGTCCGCCTCCTCCCGATATGCCGGCAACGCCTCGACCTCGTCCTCCTCGGCTCGTCGATGTCGAGTGATCGTAGGTGGTCGCGGAACGGTGAGGATGAGGAAGTTGGCGTCGAAGGCGAGAGGGAGGGGATATGGGAGGTCGAGGAGCGAGGGAGGGAAGGAGGTGTGTGTTGGTCGATAGGCGAGTCTGACGCAGCGCTTCCTCGTCAGTACGGATCTCGCGAGAGGCGAGGGTTGAAGAATGGGAAGCCGAGACGGACCCTTTCCCGCCAAGCAATCGCTTGACAGACACCTTCCTCAACCCCTTCTCCTTACACCAGCCTATCGCGAGCCTCAACCGCTCCTCAACCCACTGCGCCTCCTCGATAGCCTTCTTGACAGCCCTGATATACCTACTCGACACTTTGCCCGCCCAACAACTCGTCCAGCCTTTTGATCGCGCATCAACTAGAGCGAGGTGTCGGGCCGACAAGTCCCTCACGCGGACGAGCCAAGCGAGGTGGGACGCCCGCAGCGAGCGTTCCGTCAAAGATGGTTGGGAGCGCGAGAGTGTGGATGAGGCGGACGAAGCGGTTGACGGGCGTGACGAGGCGGGAGAAGAGGGGTGCTGCGAGGCGATTACGGCTGGGTGGTCGACGGGAGGCGGGATGAGCGGGCTTCGCAGGTCCGAGAGGGTCTCTCCCGCTCGTAAGGCGGCGAGGATGAGGAAAGCAGCCATGTGCTGGTGTACGATAGACAAAGAGAAGCGACGAGGACCGGACCGAGGCAGACCTCGGCTCGCAAGGGTCCGGTGGGGGTGCCGAGGTTCCGCAACCGCAAGCGTTTCTGACGAGCAGAGGAGGAGCGGAGGCTCAGCACGAAAAGCTGGTCAAAGAACGCGTGAGCGGCAGCGCGTGATACACGAGATGAAGAAAGAGGAAACACGAGACGCAGTTCATCTCGACTTCTTGCTACTCGTCTCGGCCTCTTTCCGTCGTCGTAGGCGTTCTTCATCCGCCTTGTACCACTGGGCGCGCACGTCGTCGTCAGAAGAAGCGCAGGAAAGCGGACAGAAGCCTGCGACTTGCCTCAACACCCGTCCGTATCCCCTCCTCGAGACTCTCGATCGGTTCGTACCCAAGCAATCGTCGCGCCTACGGGTCAAAGGCGTCGGCACAAGCCCAGAACGAAGAGGAAGTCTCGACGCACCCGCTCAATGTCCATGTAAAGATCGTACAGGACATACCGCATGTACGCCCGATTAACCCCGCACTCCTCCGGCCTCTTTCCGACACACCACCCGGCCCACTCGCAGAGCGTCGCATACGCCATACCCACACTGCTCGGTAGAGCAACCGGCTCGAACCACCTTGGCGGGCGGCGCGAGTAGGCGAAGTAGACTGCTCGCGCGAAGGACCAGAACGGAACTGGCTCGCCGTTGGTGATGAAGAAGGCTTGGCCGGCAACGGAGAGTGAGGAAGGAGTGGATGGATCGTCGACGAGGGAGAAGAACTGGTTCCAGCGGTTGCGGGATGCGGGAAGAGGAGGATCGGGTTTGGCGAGGGTCGCAACTGTTTGTTCCGACGTCGGCAGGTTCCGTCTCGGCACCGTACACGCGACAGGCTTCATACGGACGTCCAACTCGTCGGGCGAGAGGGGCGGCGCGTCGAGCTTGTCGGCGGCGAGGATGTGTGCGTGCACCGCGTTTTTCACCGTTACGAAGTCAAGCATGTTGCGGTTGTCGCCCATCTGGAAGGCGGATTGGCCATCTTTCCATACGCCGATGAAGCCTGGCAAGACTTGGCGGTCACCGGGGCTATGGGAAGACGGTCAGCCGGCGCAGACGCACGAGGACAAGGCTGAGCGCACCCGATGATCCCGCCTAATCGGAGCGCACAGGTCAACAGTCCATCCTTGCCGTTCGCATCAAGTACAATCTTCTCTGCAGCAGCCTGTGAGCGCGCAGTCAGCGCGCAAGCGTGCGAAGGCATCGAATCTGCCGCACCTTTGTCCCAGCATAAGTCGGTACCTTTTCCTCCGTCTCGATCCGCGGTAGCCGCTCGTCAACGTTCGTCAAAGGCACTCCCGGTTGATACACAGCCGTCATCGAGCTCGTAAAGACGAGCTTGCGCACGCCTGCCTCCCTGCATGCCTCGACGACCGCCTCTGTTCCCTGCACGTTGACCTTCTGCCACATCTCGGGTGTCGCGTTGGCGTGTGGGCTCGCAGTATGGAAGACGACCGTCGCGCCCGACGCACGTAACGCCTCGACGACCGACTCGCGAGAGGTGATGTCGGTGTGGAAGAATCGGTATTCGCCTTCGGGGTCGAAGCGACGCTGAGTGAGGCCAAGGGAGGCGACGCGCGATGCTGGGTGGCGGTCAAGGAGAGCGGAGACGAGTGCTGCGCCGAGGAAGCCTTCGCCACCAATCACGGCGTAGGATTCGCGGGAAGGGGAGGGAGAGATCATAGTGAAAGGGCGACCGGCTGATGCAGAGACGGCGGGGTCGGCTTGGCGCATGTAACAGGAATCTGTGTGACTCTCGCTTTATCAGCAAGGACCTCGCACGTCACCAGCGCACTTCTCACTCGACAAACCGCGAAGTGTGGGGAGAAATGGCTCGAAAGGAAGCATGCCAACCCACAGGCGGGACCACCCTTCAGCCAGGCTCCTCAACTACGCTTCTAAATCCCACGCAGCAGTCGTAGTCCGGCTGCGAGCGTTCGCTGAGCTACTAGAGTTGAAGGAGATGAGGATTGTCGAGGGACCCGGAGGGCGAACGGGAAAACGGCGGGACAAGCGGGTTAGACAGGTCGCTCAAGCAGCTGTCAATGTACAGTTCGCTGAGCTTCTATGGCCCTACGAACGTGAGGAGAGCAGTGACAGCGTGTGGTTCGATGCCAAAGTTGCCCGCGCCTCTCTCGCTCTTGTCACTCGCTCGTTCCACGCTGGAAGGACGCGAACGGCCTCTTTGAAGTCTACGATTCGTACCAGCTACGCAAGCCGGCCCCGCTTCCCTCGCGCGCTCCGACCTCTCGCCTCCTCTCTTCACGTCGCCGCCTTGTCCGCAGAGATGCCTTGTCCTGCTTGTGCACGCTCGACGACAGCCTGCTGGCACTGCCAACACTGCCGCTACCGTCGCTGGCCATGTCGCTGTCCATCACAGACGTCGTTGGCCCCGTGGTTCGTCCCTCCCTCCCTCCTCTCCCTCCTGACGCCTTCTCCTCGGCCTCTCCGTTCGCGAGTTACTGACCGACGCTGCTCGACCGCAGATTGTGGGCGCCTGCCTGTCCTGCTTCGCGTGCGGCATCACCCTGAGCTTGTCGACGCGCTACTGGGCGCGTTTCCATGTCGACCGCTTTTGGATCCGCATGGCCGCAGTGCTGTCGATGCTATTGGCGACGATCGACACCGCGTTCAACGCTACCTGGGCGTACAAAGTGCGTGTCGAGTCTTCAGCGGAAAGTGGTCACGCTGTACTGACTCTTCCCTCTGAAATAGTGGACGACCACTTACTACGTCCTCCCCGCCAAGCTCTCGCTCCTCCCATGGGAACTCACTGCAAACTGCTTCGTCATGTCGACCTCGATCATGCTCGCACAACACTTCTACCTCTACCGACTCTTCTCCCTGAGCGGCAAGAACTGGATAATCACAGCACCCGTCAGTGTCGCGGTCCTCGGATGCTGGGGCGTGGCGATTTACATGGGCTGGTACTGCTCGAAGCACCCGAACAATATCGCAGCGTACGCCGACATCACGTGGGTCTTTGGTTCTTCCTTCCGCAGCGCTACTCGGAGTCGAGCGGCTATGCTGAGTCTCCCTCTCCTGACATAGGAACGTTTCGTGGGTTTGGTTCGCCGGAGCGTTCGTCGTCGGTGGGCTGTTTTCCGTTTCTGCAGATTCCCGACATCGTCGCTGACTTTACCTTCCGTCTCCCCATTCCTCGCCGGCTTGTTCGCCCGACAGACGCCTACATCACGTACGCTTTCCTCCAACGTAACCGGCGAGTGCACCTTCGCTGATGGGACCGTTCAAACAGCGCCGGGCTGGCGTATTACCTTGTCATTCGCCCAAAGCCGGGTCCTTCGCTCGCCAGGTCCGTCCATCTCCTCCCTTCTCTTTCTCCACGTCGTTCTGACATATCTGCGTCTCCGACAGCTCGCCCAAGTTCGCCGCGCTTCGAGCGGCCCAGTGCAACGCCTTCGCCGTCGTCTGGCACCTCGTCATCGTGATCCTTCACGCACACGACAAGGACTCCTTCCAGGACACGTACTTTACCTTTTCGCTTGTCAAAGTCTGTGCGTACCGCTTCCTTCCTCCCTCTCCCTCGTCCTGCTCCGATCACTGAAACTGGTTGACGCTATGCAGACACCGGCTCCCTCCTCGCGACTCTCAACGCCCGCTCCCCTCACGCCGAAGGCTCCTTCACCGACCTTTTCCCCTCCCACGCCGTCCACGCATCCTCGTTCGCTCCCTCCACCTCCTCGCGCCTCAAAGGCTTCGGCACGCCCGCCGGTCCGCCGGTCCAAGTTTCGGTTAGACAGGAGATGCATATCGAGGCTGAGAGGGGTGACGATGATGAGGATCTGAGGATGGAGGCTGTCAAGCGGGGCAAGAAGGAGGGGGAGGGAGCAGGAGGGGGAAGGGAGGTAGTCAAGGTGCAGTTTGCAGGAGCGGATGGGAGGAAGGGGGCGGATAAGGGGGCTGAGGGCGACAGCGACGAGTTCTGACCTGTTCGTTAACTTCATTCGGCCGGAGGATCAGTACGCAGGAGGAACCTGGTCATCGAGCGCAGTCTTTCGCTATCCCACATACACTCGTTTTGTTACCGCGAGCTATCGTTGCCTTAATGCCCCGTCTCTCACAAGCGCTCGCAAAAGAACAGAGAAACGGAAATCTATGTCCAGAACACGGCTCAAAACCGGACCCAGTCCACGGAAAGGAAGAGAAATCGAGGATGGTGCAGATCTATAGACCGAGGATCGCGTCGAAAGCGTTTTGCTTCGTTGCGGAAGGGGGAGGGACGGGCGATGCGCAGGATGCGGAGTGGGCGGTGGAGCGTTGAGAAGGAGGGAGGTAATCGTCGAGGATGGAGTCGAAGGCTGTACGAGGGAGAGTGCGTCAGCTCGACGGCCTCGTGGTGGGGGAGGGTTGAGAGGACGTACAGAAGACGGGAGCGGCGAGAATAGCGGGCTTGGGGCCTGCGGCGGCAGCTGCGAGACCCGAGGCGATAATCCGGCGCATGCTGGGGCCGTCGAGCTGCACCTCAACCGGCTTCTCGACCTGTGAGAGCGACCTGTCAGTGCTGAGAACTCAAAGAATGGAAGATGCGAGACACTCACGTCCTTGGGCGTCGCAGTGTACTCGTTCGCCGGGTGTCCACCATGCGGCTTCTCCTTCGGCATCGACCCCCTTGGGCTGCTAATCTTGCCCATGAACGCAAGGACATCACCCTTCGTCAACATGCCGTTGTGTCCAGTGCCCTTGATCTCGCTCGCATCCTGGATGCCGTTCAAGGCGAGGAGGCGGAGGACAGAGGGGAGGAGAGGCTTCGAGTGATGAGGATGGGCGTGGAAAGCGGACGGTGTGGGGGAAGGGGTCGCGGGAGAAGGGGCAGGGGCGTCGGATGCGGTTGGGGAGGTGGGCCCGGCTTCAGACTTGGAGTCGGCGGGAGAAGGGGCGGAAGAGGACGCGGCGGCGGCTTCCTCTGAGGGAACCTCGATATTTGCCAAATCGTCGCCCTCCTCTGCCAAGATCGCAATGAGCTTGCCGACCTGCACGCCCGCGGCGCCATCGCCAACCTGCGGGCAGTACAGGGGTTAGCTCGTTCCGAGACGGGGTCTCGCCGAGATGATGCGCGACGCACCAAGATCTTGCCCATCACGCCGTCGTCCTGCGCCTCGACGTCGATCGTCGCCTTGTCCGTCTCGATAGACAGCAGGACGGCGCCGGCGGTGAACGCGTCGCCCTCCTTGACCTTCCACTCCGAGATGCTGCCTTCCGTCATAGTCGGCGACTGTGGGGCATGACTCGTCAGCGTGCTATCGCGAAGGACTCGGAGAATGGGAATGGAAGCTGTTCGCACCATGGCCGGCATGAGGAAGTTCGAGTACGCTGCAACGGCCGAAGAGGCATGGACTGCGCGGGGGTTCACAAGGTCAGTGGATTGATCGTACCACACTCGCAGAGTCCCGAATTCTTGTTGTCCATACAGCTGTCCAGCCAGATCTCGACATCCCACTGCACATCCAGATGCACCGCCCGTCGAAGGTAGACAGGCAACCGCGACAACTCCCCTTGGCGCTCCACCACATCCCAGCCCCTTTCCTCCTGAATTTGAAGACATCCCACGAGCCCAACCCAGCGCATGTGCAGCGCGAAACGAGATCGATGCGGTCCGACAGTCCGCTGGGGTCGAGCGGGAGAAACGCGAGCTCACGCTGGCGAACGAGTGGCCGAGTCGCTTGGCGGACTGTCCTGAGTACTGCTAGCATACTGGCAGTCGAGCAGAGCCCTCTTGAGCGGTGTGAGGAGAGCGAGGAGCGGGAAGAGGTCGATGTTCAGCGTTCAGCTCCAAGGGAAGACCGTTGAAGAGCAACGCATTGCAACAAGACGAGGACAGCGTGAGTGCAGTGCTCTCAGACACACTTCAGCGACTGTACTGACCCGCATAGTATGTCCACAGACGTTGTCAAGGTGCGCTTCGCCTCCCCCGCTCACATCGCTCCACTGGCCCGCGCTCGGTGACTGGGTGGATGGGACACGCTCGCAGATTGTTCCGGGAGTCGAGGCGTTCGCCTGCATGGTGTGTCTGACCCGCCTGCGTGCTGTTGGGCTGACCGCGATCACGCTCGCCAACTCGCTCAGGCGCTGGTGTGGCGTGCTGTACTGACTAGAAACAGCCATAGCATTCGCCCAGTCTCAGCGCCGCCCGCTCGCACGGCTTCGTCACGCCGCTCTCTCGCTTTTCTGGATTCTCGTCAGCTCGACGACAGACTCCCGCTCAGGCCGCCTGGAAGGGTTTGGGTGTGTCTTGTAGGGGCCAAAAGTGCGTTGACAAGCGGGGAAAGCGACTGGAGGCGACTCGGTCTCTCTGCTCCCCTTCTCCTCCTCTTGTCTCCGCCCTCGGCCCTAAACTCCTTTTGCGGCCGCCGCGCGGTCCCGACGCCGAAAGGAGCAGAGGCAAACTTCGGTTCGGGGAATGAGGCTCGTCGGCCCGACCCTAAGATACCGCTGCGTTGCTCGCTGGATTTGGCTGGATCGCTCGCCCCTCGCCCTTCTTGCCCTGTCTCGCTGTCCTGTTCTGGCGCTTCGCGACCCTCCAACACAAGGCAACTGACGAACTCCTCATCGCTGGCTGTACAACGACGCACGTCCATCGTCGCCAGCCGGATTTGCCGCGGCGGTCTTCAGCCACCGCATCTCGTCTCCTGCTCCCTTGTTCGATATCCGCCACCAGTTCGGCCCGTCTTTTGTACGTCTCCGCCACGCTCCTCGTTTTCGTCGCCGACGCCCTTCCCCTTCGACCCGGTCTCCGGTCTCTCGCTCGCCTCGCTCTCCCTATCTCGACCCGCTCCTGCACCGCCGCCCGACTCGTCCCCGCCTTCTCTTTTCCCGGCAACATCCATCAGGCGGGGCCCACCATCCTCCGACCTCCTTTCGCCGGCTCGCCGGCCGACTTATCGTCCACCAATCGTCCTCTCATTCCCTCGCCCTCCTTGAAACAAGCCACTCCTGTTCGATGGCATCTCCGGCATCCATCTTCTCGTCGGTCACGGCCCAGAACGCTTTCTCCAAGATATGCCCGGACATCTCGTATGCAAGTCGAGTCTCGGCAACCGTCGCTTCCGCTGTCTGCCCCCGGCTGACCCTTATTATCGCTGCAGAGCGATTACTGCTCGCTGCCATGGCACTACGTCGACTACAAATGCTGTGGACTCTGTCCCTCACCAGCCGTCTGTCACTCTCGCAACAGTTTACCGGAGAACCCGCTCACGCTCCACACTCGACGCATTCTCCGCGCAGATCAACGGATATGGCACGATCATCGGCTTCTGCCTAGCCAGCTTCTTCAACATGCTCATCGTGCTTTGCCAACCAGCCAGCTCCGCCATCTATAGTGCGGTGCCCATCTGCTTCTACCCTCTCTTCGCCTCTGACACCGCCTCTTCCGCGGGCAGTCGCCGCCCAGCTCACCGTCGCACACATGTTCCTCGTCGCCATCATGGTGCGGAACATAATGGGCACCGCAAGCCACGGCACGAACGGCATCCAAGCGTGGCACGCCGAGTTCGCCTTCCTCGCCGCTTCGTCGACTATTGGCGTCGTACTAGCTTGCGTACTTTCCGAAGCGCATCATATCCACGTTCGTTCACCTCGTTCAAGCTGTAGAGGCGAGAGTTTGACCGCTCGTCTTGCACAGGGCTTCAGCTCGCACGAAGCACTGGTGCGCTTCCTCGACGCTCAAGACGACCTCGAGGCCCGACGACGAGCTCGGCCGGTCACGACAGTCTACGGCACCCACAGGTTGCAGATGCAGGAACACGAAGCGTTCGTACGCGGCGAGCACAAGGCGAACCTCGTTCGAGGTGTACATCGCTTGCGGAAGTGGCACAGTCGGAACCAAGCGCGGATCTTACTCTGCGCATTCAGCGGCAGCGAACTCTACTGGTACGTCTCCTTGTCGCTTCTCGCTTAGGTGAACAGCCTCTTATCCGCTCGCCTACTCACGCTGCGCAGGTTCATCCTCTACGCTGTCACGATCTGGTTTGGCAAGGACACGACCTTCTGGCAGCCCAAGTGCAACGACTTCATCGGCGCCGGCTCGTGGTCGCTCATCCGCGGCGTCTCGTTCACCATCTTTTCGCTCGCCTTCCTCTTCACGCTCTTGCTGTGCATCCCTGTCTTCCATCCGACGTGCGTCATTCGTCCACTCAATCAAGCATCGTTAGCTGACATCGCTACCGCAGGGGCACGTATCGTTCCGCCGCGCACTTTATCGTCCTCCTCTTTTCGCACCACATCGCCCGTCCCAAGTCCGCATTGAACAGCTGGAAAGACCGACGACGGCTACACAGGGATCACACTCCGCTTCACCTTTCGCCTCCCGACGAGTTGGAAACGCAAGTCGCGCCCGAGACCCGCCCAGAGATCATCGTCCGCTTCGTCTTGTCCCTCTCGATCTGGTCGCTCTGGTTCGTCCTCGTCATCGTCGTCTTCTTCCAGGCACGGAGAGACTTCCTCTTGACGGGTACGGGGACTGCGCCGTGGCCTTACGGGTGCATTCAGAACACAGTGAGTCTCGCTCATTCTTCACGCCGGCTGCGGAGTTTGGCTTGACTCGCTCACTCGCGCAGATGTTCGGCACGTTCCCCATCTTCAAGTTCTTCCTCAACGTTGTGAGGCGCAGTGCGAAAGAAGCGAAGAAGCGAAGGCGAGCGAATGGGTTGGCATCCACCTCTGCGACGCCGACGTCGACCGGCCTCTCGCGGACGATCCAGCGAAAACCGTTCGGTTTAGACCGGCGGCCAGCGACGGCGGAGCAGTCGTTGAGCCGGTCACGGAGTAGAGGACGGCGGCAGGACCGAACGAAAGAGTGGTAGAGGCCGGGGCGAGTTGGAAGACGACGACTCACGACGAACCTCTAGAGAAGCAGACTGAGAGCGTCGAGTAAACGAGAATTATGTGCACATCTATGCGGAGGGCGCGACGACAAGGGGGCTATACCGTACGACAAGGCACAAGCTACGGCGGGAACAAGATGCTAGCGTCGTGAAGATAGAAAGAAGGGAGTGGTGGATCTCGAGTCACTCTAGTTCTCGTCCATCGCGCTCGTGCTTCCGCTCTGCCGTCGCGAGCGGGGGCCCGCGCCGACCGGCCCAAGGTCGTCCTCGTCGCCGCTGTCACCGCTACTCCCGAGCGTCCGGGTAGTACTCGGCGTGCCGGGCGTGACCGTGCTGGATGAGAAGCTGCTGCTCGTGCTCGGATGGCTGCGGATGCTACGAGGGCGGTGTGGAGAGGGGCGGAACGAGGTCGAGGAGGAGGTAGTTGCAGGAACGATGCCCGAGCCCGTCGCAAAAGGTTTGGTGATCGGCGTGCTTTGTGCGTCACTCGCGCCTGACGCGGCTGACGAGTGCGCAAGATGGGCAGGGTACGGCGACGAAGTTCCGTCCTGCGACGTTGAGGCGGACGAAGCTGCCTGCGCCTGCGCCGCGGCTTGCGCAACTGCCGACCTTGTGAGCGGCGGTGTCTCAACGACGCTGCTGGGCGGACTTGGAGGCGGACCTGGATGTGCACGTGGCTGACTATTGGACGCGAAGGACGCCGCTGATGCCGCGGCAGTCGGGTTCGAGTCGCCGTTGCGTCCGACCCAGTACAGGATCAACTGATCGGCGTAGCGCTGCAACTCGTCGACCGAGATCTTGAGGCGGAAGTCGTTGAGCAAGAGGAACTGCAGCTCGAGCTGGTTCAACTCGTGCAGCGGCAGACCACCGACCTATGGGGAGCCAAAGTCAGATTCGCGAAGCAGGCCGTGCAGTCGAGGGAGACTCACCTTGGCGTAGCGCGAGTTGGTGTAGAAGACGTCGCTGAAGAACTTGCTCGCGACGGTGACGCCCGCAATGACGAGCCGGTGGACGTTGTAGCTGTCGATGGCGAACAGCTTGCTCGGGTTCGGCACATCCGCCATGGCATCGGGGCCTGCCTGCTGGTCCTTCGGCAATCCCAACCGCTGCGCCTCGAGTCCAATGCGAGCCATCCGATCGAAGTACACGAGCAAAGCGAGGAAGACTTCGTTCGTCGTTGGGCAGTACTTTAGGATGCGCTGGAGATACGCCTCGATCGAGATGGCCGGGACGTTT
The DNA here is from genome assembly GCA_009806315.1 of Rhodotorula sp. ZM1. Taxonomy (NCBI): domain Eukaryota; kingdom Fungi; phylum Basidiomycota; class Microbotryomycetes; order Sporidiobolales; family Sporidiobolaceae; genus Rhodotorula; species Rhodotorula sp. ZM1. The sequence goes on along the minus strand of QYSD01000051.1, from coordinate 98,495 downwards.
CGTGCGTGAAAGCAGAGAGTCGCGTTTGGCGAGGAGAGCGCGACGGCGGAGGCCGTCAGGAGAGATGACATGGGCTGCTCGTTCGAGGTGGGTCCGGTCGAGGGTAGGGACGAGGAACCGGTCGGCGCGGGAGGTGGTCGCGAGGTTGCAGTCTCGCCCGCTTGCGATGCTGGCGTTGGCGCTGCAGAGGTGGTCGAGGTGTGCGCCGCGCTCGATCGCCGACTGAAGGAAAGAGTCGAGCCGTCCTCGTTACGCTTGTTGCGAATGAAGCTGCTCCCCCGTCGTCGCGCCAGGGGTTGCGGCGCATGTGTCCCGCCGAGACTCGGCATGAAGCCCTCGACGCCTCCGCCTGGACCCGTCTCACGCAGTAGATCGACGCCCGGCGTAAGCGGCATCTCGTCCTCCCTCTCTGCCAGCTCGTCCTCGTCCAGCTCGGCGTCCAACGCATTGTCAAGAATGCCAGGTCCGCCTTCGCCGCCCAGCCGCCGCTTGTACCGCGGCGTGACGGGCGTGTTGAGCGGCGCGGCATCGAAGCGACCCTTGCTCCAGTCTGCCTCGCTGTCACCACCGTCTGAACGCGACGAGGACATCGGCTGGACGTGTGACTGGCTGGTAAGCGAGCTTCGGCCGGCAGAACGAGCGGGAGCTGGAGCGGTCTCGCCTGCGGCTTTTGGAGGAGTGGCAGACGCCGAGGCCGCAGCACGAGCGTTGCGAGCGTCGTTCGCTTGGGCAATCTGCTCGAGAAGGGAGGCGAGAAGGCGGAGGAGCTCGGGCGAAGGGTACGCGACGATATCGACGTGGTGGGCGGACGGAGCGGTGTTGGGCTGAACGGATTGCTTCGACGACTGATCGGGCGGAGTTTGCTGCGAAATCGCCTCAGGCGCGGGAGGAGTCGAAGTGGAAGCAGGCGTCTGAGCGCCTTCGCCTCCCTGAAAGCTGCCCATCCTCGGCGCCTTTCGCCGCCCGTTCCGCCCAGACCCCTGTCCCTCGCTAACCTCCGTCGTCCTAACAATTGAGCTGCTGGACGACAGCACCGACGCCCGTCGCGTCTTCGAAGCGCTCGCCTCCTCCACTCCAAGATGTTCGCTGCTCCCGCTCGACTCGCCACCAGACCCAGACGGTCGCTCATCGTCGCCCCCGCTCGGAGGATGATTCCGCGAATCCTGCTCCTCGTCATCTTCTTCGCGCACTGAAAGCGTCGAGATATCCATCGCGCCGCTCCCGCTCCGTCGTCGCCGCACTTCCTTCATCCTAAGCGGCGCATCCTCATCCTTCATCTCCTCGTCTCCACGCTCCGCCTTGTCCTCCCCGCCACCAAGCTCCTTCGCCTCCATAGCAGGACTGCCCGTGCTGATCGTCGTCGCGAGGCTGCCGACGCTCCCGTCCACGCTGCGCGATCCGCCGCCTCGACTGCTGTTCGTCAAGCGCCGCGACCGGCCACGACTGGTCCCCTCCTCGAAGAGCGAACTTCCGCTGTTCATTGACGGCGAGCTCGAGTCTGTGCGAGACGAGACGGAGGAAGACGACGAGTGTGGGGACCGGGTGGCGGAGTGCTGAGGGTAAGCGGTCTGCGAGGTGCTCGTCGAGGGTTGCGAGGTGTCAGAGAAAGAAGAGTACGAGGCGCGATGATGGGAGAAGTCGGCGGGGGTGGACGCGAACGAGCTTGTTGCGTTTGGGAGGAAGGCCGAAGTCGACATGCTCGATCAAGCGCGAGGGGATGGCGACGTGCCGTGGCGGAGTCGTCGACTCGTGCAAGAGAGAGGGAGAGATGGAGGAGCGGAGACTGCGCCGGAGAAAGCGAGATGTCAGCCCGCCGGATCTCGGAAGACAAGGGGCGGCTCAGGAGGACAAGGCAAAGACAGCCTCGTCACAGGAGTCGGCGCGGGGCAGCCAGGTCGTATAATGCCCGTCCTGGGTAACTGTCCACGTCTTCCAGCAAGCCGCAGACCCGGTTATCTGGATTCGTTGTCTCCGCCCACGCGCAATGGCAGCGATTCGAGAGGCCGACGTAGGTGGGTGAACGAACGTCGCCAGGGGGGTGACTTTGTCGACCCTGCCGAGTCCAGCGCTCACAAAAGACCAGTCGAGCCGCCCTGACAGCCTGCACCAGCGCAACGTCGCCGAAGCGAGGACGATGTATGCTCCTCGCCATGAGGCCTGTGGCGCCTCGTTCCGCCCCCAGATCGGATATGCCGCGCCGCCCATACACTCCACACTCCCCAGAAAGCCAGCCGCAGCCAACTCACCTCGTCGTTCGTCGTGCGAAGCCGTAGCACGAGAGAGCGGGGTGGTTCGGAAGGTCACAAGGCGTCTGAGCTGGCGACGGCTCGGCGCGGGGCACGCTCTGCGTGAATCTACTCGTATGGCGTGTGCGAGCGAGTCTGGGCTGGTCAGGCTGTGCCCTGTCGAGGGCACAAGGTGGACAAGGTAGAACGTGCGGCGAAGCCGCCAGGTCGCTCTCGCCAGGTCGCTCGTACGCAGGGTAAGATGCGCTCTAAAGTCTCGCAAGTCGTCATGAGTCGCGCAGTATTGTCCGCCCAGCAAACGAAGCGAGTGTGAGCGAACCACTCGTCTCGCTGCTTTCTGTCGCAGGCTTCCACGCGAGAAGCGTTCCTTGCAGCCAGTCACACGCCCAGACGACGAGATGTAGCATGACAACAATCATGGACAGGCGAGCGCAGAGCAGTACATAGTTTACATCCCTCCTCCTCGACCTTCCTCAGATCCACCGCTCCAGCTCGCACTCACTGCCCGCCCTTCCTCCGCCTGCACAGCAGTGCGAACCTCATCCTCTGTCGCGAACGGCGCAATCGCATTGCGGTCATCAACGCTTGACTTAGCGCTCATCGTCGAGAACATGGTCGAGGCCGGTCCGCGCGGATAACTTGGCCTGCTCGGATACCGTCTCGGTACGGGAGGAGGCATCGACGGCATGCCAGTCTCGGGGTCGACGTCGAAGAGCGATGGAAGCGAATTGAGCTCGTGTTCCTCCTCTGGCTGCTCCACCGCGACTTCTTGCTCGACCGTGAAGTGCACGCTGCGAGACCGCTGGTCGTGGGCGCATCCTGTGCGACCGATCCCGATGAGAGAGGCGAACTTGGCGAGCTTCTCGCTCCTGCTGCGGCGGTGCGAGCGCTTCGAGTCCGAGCCGCCGGTCGAGAAGTGGATCGAGAAGGTGCGTGGGAGGGCATCGACGGGCGTAGCGAAGGCTTCGGGGCTCGATGACGGCGTGCGGGCATTCACTTAGTCGCGAAGAGTTGTCAGTCAGAAGTCCGGAAGACGAAGATGATGGCTGGTACGCACGAGTGACGATCAGCGAGCCGATGTCTGTGCACGACGAGGAGATCAGCAAGCTCGGATCCGGCATCGCAAAGACTGGCCGTACAGATTTTGGCCTCCAGCAGGCCGAGATAGCAATAGTCCATCGAGCCACTCCGCCCAAGGAGCAGAGCCTGCGAATCGCTCGTGTCAGTCTTCACAGTCATGTCAAGCCACACACCGCTGGAACACACCAGCACACAGATCTGCAGTATAGCCGAAATCAAGTTGGTCTTGACGGAGTAGATCGCCATCTCCGTCAGGCGACTGTCGCGTTCGCTCACTGTCAGTACGCTCGTTGGCAATATGAAGGTGGAGGGACGCACGAGCTGCTCTTGAAGTTTCCTGCGGCTGCTCGTCGAGGTTGTACGAGGAGGTAGTAGACCATGCCGCCGCTGTGAGCGGATGGAGACGCATCAGTCCTGTTCAGAGCAGGTTGATAGGACGAGGCGAGACGGACGTGATGAGCGCATCGATGCCTGCTGTCGCGCCAGCCCATGCGCAGACTAAGCCGCTGTGAAAAGAAGCCGGTCAATCGTGTGCGAGCCGGAAGAGGTCGAAAGAACGCACCGGACCTCGACGAACGACTCGAGCTCGTCGCTCATCGCCAAGAACCACGTCAAATAGATTCCGATGCCTGTTCACCCAGTACTTCAGCGTCACTGGAACGAAGAACAGGCGCAGGAAAAGGACGCACCCCACATAGCCAGGGTGAAAGCAAGGATGAAGCCCGGCAAGAGGAAGTTCTTCCGCTGGCTGGCGACCCAGACACGCCAGCAGAAGAAGCATTGGACGATGCCGACTGCCGAGGTCATCCTATCATAGGAATGGGATTTGGTCAGTTTTGCGATAGAAACGAGACGGAAGACGGAAGACGGAGGACATGCGTGACGCACATGCCACAGTACGCAGAAAGGTGCCAGACCATCCGCGTCAGAATAAAGATGTTTCCGTAATTGGTGACTGTACGAGCTGCAGTGTCAGCTGTCTTTTGTGCAGAGGCGTTTCGCAGAAAAGGCCGCCTGACCTGTCCACAAGTATGCCCAGTCAGCGTTACATCCTGCGTCCGCCACCGCCAGCATCGTGCAGATCGTAACGAGAAGTTTGAAGACGAGGCGGTCATTCTTGAAAGTTGTAAAGTAGTGGTGGGCTGCGGAGGAGGCGAATGTCAACTTCCAGCTCTAGCTCCTCACGGTCGTGCTCCAGCGCACCAAGGCAAATGACGACGCCGCATGCTGCACAGCCCAAGAAAGCGCCAACAAGCTGCAAGCGAAGAGCAAGGTCAGCCTCGACTTTGCGCAACACCGAACGGAAGACGAAGAGAGCGGGGACGCACCAGCGGCTTGATAGTGGCCTGCACCGCCTGATCGACTGTCGCGGTGCTCATGAGCCTCTATCAGCAACCCGTGTCAAGCCCTAGACGTGCGTTGCTCGTGGCCAGCGCGAGCTCTGAGATCGTAAGCGGTAGCGGGGAAGGCAGCGAGCGACTGATGGAGGGCGGCGGGACAGCAAACGATGCGCGGCCCAGTCCAGGTTGTTGCGCACGATGAGTAGGGCAGCACGACGGAACCAAGCCAGGCTGCTGGAGGATCAAACAAAGCGAGAGAAGCTTGACCAGATCCGGCGAAATAGCGACGATCCGCCGCTGCCGGACTTCCCTGCCTGCGGGACTCGTTCGTTCCCGACAACCTGCCAATGTTCTGCGGCCCGCACGCCTCGTTCGATCCGCAGGCGCGCGATTGACGATTGACTCCAATCTGGTGTCGAAGAAGCGGATTGGCAAAGCCCTCGACGGCTGCATTCGCTGGACATCGGGACGCTTCTCTCTATCGGTAGATGGAGACCCGAGGAACCTTCTGGCTCCGCCAAAGAGCGGTAGAGTCGAAGACATGGCCTTGACTGGGCGTCGGAGAGGAGAGCGAAGGCGCAGCGGCCCCAGTGTCGGGCGGCAATGGGCTGGCGCGTTAGTCGCATGGTTTCTGCGGTACCGCAAGCTTGTTTGGCCGCTTCATTGCTGCGAGCGAGTGCATGTGAGCGGATTGAGGAGGCGAACAATCGAAGTGACCACTTCACCACCGCTCACTCACGCCTGAAGCTGGCCGAACTGGCTGGACTGGTCTGCTAGACGGCTATGAGTGCATCACCGCAGTATCTGCCGCACCTTGTCAACCTCAAGGTCCTCCGCGCCTCCCGTTTTACTCTCGCGCCTCAACAGTCTCTCCATGGCTTCGACACTGTAGGACCGGGTCGAGATGCGCTGCGACGGCTGGAACAGACGGAGAAGGGTGGGATGATGGCGCCACCGAGCAGCTTCGGGGTGATCTACCTCGGAGAGACGTTCTCTGCCGTCCTATCGCTGTCGAATGATCTTCCGCCCTCCGCTCCTGAGGCAGACAGCGTCGCACACTCTGTCAGTCTTACGGTCGAGATGCACACCGGCCTGACGCCCGAAAATCCGACGGCGAAGCACTTCTTGACGCGGGTCGAGGCGAGGACGGAGGATGGGTCGCTTTCGCCGGGACAGTCGCTCGAGACGATGGCTGTCCACGAGCTGAAACAACTTGGAGCGCATGCATTGGTGTGTACGGCGACGTATGGCGTGCAAGTCGTGGGCGAAGACGGCACTGCTCGAATGGTCAACCGGACCTTGCGAAAGGTGCGCTTCCGCTCACGCGCTCTCATCTAACTCGACAGCCCACATTCCCTTACGCAGGTATACAAGTTCCAAGTGACGAACCCGATCTCGCTCCGCACCAAAGCCCTCGCTCCAACTCCCGCCTCTCCTACCTCCTTCCTCTCGCCCACCGAACGAGCAAAAATCTTCCTCGAGGTGCAGATCCAGAACCACTGCGACTCGAGCATGTGGTTCGAGAGGATGCGGTTCGAGACGCTTCCCGGCTTTACGCTGGAGGACCAGAATGACGGGCTGTACGAGGGAGCACAGGCGCTCCTCCCGCCTGGCGGGTTGCGGCAGTTCTTGTACATCTTGCAGGCGGGAACTGAAGTACCGTTAGTACCGCCAGGAGCGTCGCAGGGTCTCGGGCGGATAGACATCGGCTGGCGTACGAGGAACGGAGAGGTCGGCAGGCTTCTTAGCTCAACGCTGGGCAGGCGTGTCCCGCAGACGCCGAGTCCAGACAAGCCAGCAGTAACGTCGCATGAGGCATCAGTTTATTCGGGACGGACGCTGCCAGTCGGCATGTCGCCTGCGCTTCCGCCTATCCCGATGCAGGACGGCTCGACGGCTGCTCCCGCTCCGCCTTCGCTACCTTCAACCGATGGCCTCGCCTTCGACGTAATCGTCTCATCTATCCAGTCGACCGAGTCCACCTCGACCTTCGCACGAGACGATCCCTTCTCCGTCAACCTTCGCCTTACCGTCTCCTCCTCTCCTTCAGCTGACCCTCGTCCGCGCCGTCGCCTCCGATTAGCAGCACAGCACGTTCAGTGGCACCCCTCTTCTCTATCCGTGCAGTCTCAGACGCCACCGACCGCCCAGCAACCCCGACTCGCTTATCGACCCAGCGCAACCCTCACTCTCTCCGGTTCGCTCCCTCTCACTCAGTCTCACAGCGCCCCGCCATCGGTCACATCTCTTCAGCAACAACAACATATGCGGCCATCGACAGACTCGCTCTCCCGCACCTCGCTCGACTCTATTCGATCTGGCGCTTCTCCCGCTCCGCCTGCCCCAGCTGACTCCATCGACCATCTCCCGGTCCTGCATGGCATCCAACTCCCACGCCCAGTACCTATGCGAGCAGGGCCACCGATTGGTCCTCTCCCGTCGCCAGGCGTGCTGCGGCTGGGCGGCGAAGTCGTCGACCTGGGCGAAATCATCTTAAGCGGCGAAGCGGACACAGAAGCGGTCAAGGACTTCCGGGTGCGGTACGTGCCGCTGGAGACAGGATTGGTCAGGGTGGGAGGATTGCGGGTGTTGTTGCTGGAAAATCAGGAGGAGAAAGAGGGAGGGTTGGCGGTAGATAAGGCGGAGGCGCGGAGAGAGCGGATGGCAAGGGTTGTTTGGGAGGCAGAGACGATTGTGGAGATGTGGGCGGAGTAGACAATCCGGTATGGGTGGATTGGCGCAAGCAACTCGCTTTTGAGACTGCTTGAGGAGGAGGCAGTGGTCGTCTCCGTCTCGCCTTCGTTGCGCCGCCTCGAGAATCAATTGTTGGGAGCTACACGAGGCATGCAAGCGTTCAGCCAATGCTCCTTAGCGATGACGAGGTTTGGCCTCTCTGGCCGGCACTCACCGCTTCACCTCGAACAGCTCGCGCGACAATGGCTCCACGGACACCGACGGCGCTTGGGAGGACTCTGCTGTCTGGGCCTTGCTCGTGCAGAGCGCCTTCACGCGTCCATCTCGGTGCGCTCGCCTTCCCTGTGCTGCTCTCCCGCCTTTTTTGCCCCGGCGATTGATGGAGCTGTCCTGGTTCGCACACAGCTCGCCTGCAATCGAGTGCAGCAGCAACAGACGCACAATCAGCGCCATCGACTCCTCCAACCTCTTCTCACCGCGTCGTCGCCTCCGCCCTCCTCTCCCGACCTCCTCTCATCCTCCCCCCGCTCTCGCCTCTCGAACGCTCTTACTACTCCTATCAGCGCCGCATCCACCGCGCACTCGCAAAGCCAACAAGTGTCTCGCAGCAATGGTTCTTCAAGAAGGGAACCCAGGCGGAGAAGTCGTTTGTCGAGTTTGAGAAGCGGGTCGCCAAGGAGGAAGAGCAAGGCGACCTCGAACAGATGAGGGCGTTCGAGATGGCTGCGGAGGAAGTCGAGGGTGCGCCCGACTTTGCGGTGCGCGAGACCGAGGCGGACAGAAAAGGCGATGTCACGAGTCTCGAGCGGAAGGCGGACAGGACCTTGTACCTGCTGCTCAAGAAGGACCGGAAGGAGCACGCTTGGCAGTTCCGTGCGTACCTGCGGCACCTTCCAAGACAACGAAAGCTGATCGGCTCCCTGCGCGCAGCCCAAGGAGGTGTCGAGGGCGAAGAATCGTTGATCGAGGCGGCGAAGCGGGAATTGCACGAGGAGACGGGCGTCAATGTCGATGTCTGGCCGTCGGGACGAGTGCCTGCCGGTGCCTACACTTACGCTTTCTCAGCCGAGCACAAGAAGAAGCACCCGGAGCACGAGGGCGCCAAGGTGCGTCCCAATAACTTTCTGCCCTCCTCCTCGACGCCTGCTAATTCTTCGGCATCTGCAGGTCTTCTTCATGCCCATGCGCATCATCCGCGGCCAAGTCGAGCCGAACAAGCAGGAGGGTATCGTCGACTTTGCGTGGCTGACGAAGGAGGAGGTTAAGGAGAAGGTCTCGCCGGAGTACTGGGCGGCGATCGAGCCCATGTTGTCCGACTACTAGAAGGTATCGATGGGGACGTCTCGGCGAGGGCGCGCAATGCACATTCCTAAGCACTCAGACACCGTACGCTTCCTCAGGGTGCCACGATCTAGATTTCCATGCGAGTGTCTAGCGGTCTGACCACTACGCGCTCTACTGCTTCTCGTCCAGTTGAACGTTCTCCAGCCTGCTAAGCTCGAGTTCGCCCTTCTCCGCTCCAGTGCAGTCGCTTTCTACCCACACAAACTTGACCGTGTAGGGCCTCGGACTCGTCACACTCTGCTCGTTCTGCTCAACTGTGCACTCCTGCTCGACCGACACATGCACCGACCGCTGCCGTTGCTGCGAGACGAGGGCCGCACCGGTTGTTGAGCGGCCGAAGCGGGACGAGTACCCGCCGAGGGCTTTGGAGCGGCCTGAAGCGATAGGGTTCGACTCGGTGAAGTGAGCCGAGTTTTCTCCTGTCGTGTGGCGTGCGTTGAGCGAAATGACGACACTCGCGATGTAGATCTTCGCTTCTTGGAAGCCTATAATCGCATCTGCGAACAGTAACTTGGGTCAGTACAGTAGGCGCGCGAGTGTCAAGCTTGGCGAAGGGCACCCACAGTTCATGTTCGTGATAGTGTGATCCATCATGCCGAGCGTGATACTCTGGAGGCAAAGTGAGACGGCGTTGGTCTGGAACGTCTGGATGGCGAGACGACGTAGCGGCGACTCGATGACTTGGTTCTTCCTGGCGTTGACGCCGTTCAAACGTGGCACGATGATGAGGTAATAAGTCATGCCAGCACTGCGGGGGGGCGAGGTCAGAGGGGCGGTGATTGGCGGGAAGCAGCCGGACTCACGTAATGAGGACGTCTGCGCAACGAGAACTTGTCAACACCGACTACGCGAGACGCTGACGAGTGACGCGTACCTGTACCCAGACCGGCGCCAAGCCAAGCGAACGGAGCTTGCTGAAGAGGAGAAGACCGCATAGTCAGCCCGGGGTGAAGGAAGGGTAAGAGGAGAAGACTCGCTCGCACATTACCGAACTCGGGAAACCACTGCTCCCTCGCCATCGCCGCAAACATGTAGAGTCCGCATCCTGCTCGGCAGGACGTAAGCATACGGAAGAGAAGGGTAGGCAAGCGAAAGGAGCTGCTCACCCATCGCGCCGAGCTGCAGCAGGCAGAGTGCGCCGCATAGCAGCCAGTTCTTACGCCCGCTGATAACCCAAATGCGCCAGCTGTGTGAGGAAATGGGCTGGTTAGCGACGAGGAGCAAGGGGGGAAGCGAAACGCACTTAAAGAAGATCTGGGCCGTGAAGACCGTGGTCGCGCTTCGGGGCAGTATCAGCGTCCAGTATCTGTCATGGTGAAATGCGGGACCCACGTAATGATGGTGTAAGCCATGAATTCGCGAGGCAGTCGGTAAATGTTTGCGGGATCGAGTTGACCATTGATGGTATATGAGTAGGTCCAGGCGACCTGGGTAGCCGTATCGGCAAGGAGGGCGACGAGGTAGAAGCCGACGAGGGTGCGGAAAGCCCAGCGATCGGTCGTGCCGTATCTCGAGAAGTACCGCCAGATGAGCGAGGTGACAAGGCCGCGGTAAGGCAGGAGAGGCAAGTGCCGATGAGCTGTGTAATCGGGGTATACCGTCAGCTTGAAGTGCGCGTGCGCGGCAGTGGAGGAAGGACACGCACGACCGGCATCGTGAAGGCCTTGACTAAGTATTGGGTTTGCGCGATCATCACCGCGGCCGCGTCCGCGCTGCTAGCCGCTGCACTGGCGTCCGACATCTTAGCAGCACGTACAGCGAGGGGAAGGCCGTGTGAACGGAGGAGGGAAGGAAAGCCGAGGAAGGCTGGCGGGAGACCCGGAAAGGATGTGAGAACGCCACAAGGCAGCGTCGATCTCCGCTGACAGTTGTGTGTGGCCGCATTGATGAGCGGTGCGAGCGAGAAGAGCGGTCGGAGCTTCGAACAATGCAGCAGCACAAACCGGCGCTGGTTTCGCGTCGGGACCCTTCCCGCCGGCGTAGCATGCGGTGGCGGAGTAATTGGCCTGCTGGATGGACTGAGGGACACAGATGGTGGCGTTCGTTCATTTACGCCTGCGATCCTGCTCGCGCCGGCACAACGAGACGGAGCAGTCAGCAGTCGTCTGAGCGACCCAGCCGTCGCTTTCAGCATTGTAGCCGCTCAAGGGCTCTGCCAGCCTGCCCATCTTATCTCTGTCCCATCAATTGACTGGCAAGGAGCGATTGACTGGCCAAGGAGCGTCGTCGGTCGCTCAGCCCTCGAAGCCGGGGCATAGGAGGAGGGTGCGGTGATTCACTAGAGCCAAGAGCGGTGTCGGCGCGGCAGCACGTTCCGAGACTCCGCGTCACAGGCTGAACAGTATCTCAGGCCGCATAGCTCGGCCACGTTCGACAGCGAGTGGTTGAAAGGAGGCGAAGAGGCGAGTCCGATTTTCTGGTTGGTACCGTCGCTCGCTCTCGTCTGCAGGAGCTGTAGAGCTTGCAAACTGAAATTTAGCTCCGTAACGTCCAGTGCGCTGATCTTCGCCAGCGTCGGGAAGCTGTTCTCTCCTCGTCAGGTCGTCCTCGTTTCCGCACAGCTGATGAGTACACAGAGTGTATACGCGGGAGTTTGAGGCCACATGGCGGATATCGACGGCTCAGAGCGTGTCCAGCGACCTCTGCTGCACTGCGTGACACTCCTCGCCAAGCTCGACGCTGACAACCGCCGTTCCCCACAACTTCTTGCTCGTCCGCCCTCTCTCCCTGGCAACAAAGGCTCTTGGAGGCGCTCCGACTGGTTGCAGTGCGAATGATGATATAGTGACAGTCCTAACGAGTAACGAGAGTTGGGCGAGACAACAAGGAGGAGCACAGAGAGTTGCTCGACCGTCAGGGAGGAACGCGAAACGGAGCAGACTGAGGCAAGCCTCAAATCTTCTCGTTCATAATGACGCCTTCCAACCGACCAAGCTCGACGTCGCCCTTCTCCGCCGAGCCCCAGTCGCTGTCCGCTCGATCAAACTTGACCGTATACGGCCTCTCAGCCTCCCCGACCTCGACCTGCTGTTCGCGCTCGACATGCACGTGTAGCGACTGCTGTTGCTGCTGCGTGCCGATGCCTGTACCAATTGAGGAGCGGTGGGAGCGTGAACCGAAGCCTTTCGAGCGGCCTGAGGCGGTCGGGTTCGATTCGGTAAAGTGTGCAGAGTGGTCGCTCGTCAAGTGGCGCAAGTTGAGCGAGATGACCACCGAGGCGATGTAGATCTTCGCTTCTTGAAAGCCGGAGATGGAGTCTGCGGAATGTGGGCACGTCAGCAAACGAAAGGGCAAGCCGAGCGAGGGGGACAGCGCACAATGGAAAGTCGTGACCTTCATGACCATCAAGACGAGCGACGTCGTCTGGATGCACAGCGAGAGGAAGTTGGTCTGGAAGGACTGGATGGCGAGGCGGCGGAGCGGAGACTGGACGACTTGGTGCTGCCGGGCGTTCGTGCCATTGAGGCGCGGCACGACGAGCAGGTAGTAGACCATGCCGGCACTGCACAAGACTTGTCAGCAGACTATCGGTCAAATTGGGAGGCTCGCGTACGTGATGAGAATGTCTGCGAAAACGACGAGGGTCAGTCGGGGCAAAGACCGTTGAGGAGAAGCGGCGAGAGCGCACCTGTGAAGAGTCCTGCTCCGAGCCATGCCCAAGGAGCTTGCTGTGAGCGAGCGCGACCCGTCAGTGAGAGGCCACGGCAGACGGAGGATTAAAACGTACTCGGACTTGGCCGAACTCGGAGAATTGCTTCTTGACCGACATCTCGTAGAGCATGTAGCAGCCGCACGCTATTTGACCTCATCAGCATGCGGCTAGACCTGTGCGGCGAGAGAAACGCACCCAAGGAACCGAGCTGAATAAAGCAGATTGTCCCGCACAACGGCCATTGTGTACGGCCCGAGATGACCCAGATGCGCCAGCTGCAGTCGAGCGGGTCAGTGTGCCTCGCTGAAGTCGGTGAGAGAGAACAGGCGCACTTGAAGAAGATTTGCGCGGCGAAGACTGTGATGGCGCTTCAAGGGGAACCGAGGTCAGTGATCGTTGGTGCAGTTGTGCGGAAAGGCCGAGACGCAGGTGAGCACAGTGTAGGCGGCGAAGCACTTCGGCATCAACAGGACGCTGGCCGGATCAAGCTGGCTCGTGATGGTATAGCCGTAGCACCAGGCGATCTGCGTCCCCGTGTCGCCAAACAGCGCGAGTAGGAAGTATCCGACGAGTATGCGGAAAGCCCACCGGTCGCTCTTGCCGTATCTCGAGAAGTAGGTCAAGATGGTCGAGAGAACGAGGCCGGCCCCAAAGCATGAAAGGGTCGTCGCGAGGAGGATAGGGACGCCAAATTGGACGACGAAGAACTTCTGCTGGGCTGCTGCTGCTGCTGCGATTTGGGCCGGGTCGGTCAGGCCTTTGCCTGCGTCCATGGGTATGACGGACATCGCGGTCGCACGGGCGAGTGTTCGAGGCGGGAGCAAGAGGGGTTTGAAAGGGGACGAACGCCTGCAATGAGGATTGTGCCTAGCTGGCGGGAGGCGCCGCTCACCTAACCTTGCGCCCCCGGCGGACAAGCCCCTCGATGGCCGGCTGAAGAGGTGCGAGCGAGGACGAGGCGCCGAACGCAATCCCAGCCGAGACAGCGCCGTCCCGCGCGGTCCATTTAGCAAGACCGAAGCGGTGCATTCGCACCCCCATCAAATCGTGCAGGCGAACAAGGCGCGAGGATGGTGCTCGCCTTGTGCGCCTCGACCACCTCCTCGCACCGCCTTCCCCGCAAGACCGACCGCCTTTGCCATAGAATCAAGATTAGCTGAGCTAAGTTCACGACGTGCACTCGAGCGACTCGGGCCGGAAAGCACAATGAGGCGAGAGCGAGCGAAGCCGGCTGAATGGGTCGGGGAAGCCGTGCGCGCGGATTCTGATCGATGCGACGGCGTCAACGAGGCCCTTCAGCCACAACTACGGCTGACTCCAGTCCAGGGAAGCGATGCGAGTGAGGATGAGGAGGACATGGGAGGGAACGAGACGGGTTGGACTTTGTCACGCCTCTCGACCGCTACAAGCCCTTGGACGCTGCCGGAGACTACCCTGTTGGCCTATTGAGCGTCTTTAGCACCTGCTCGGCCACCCCAACCTTCGTCAGAGGCCGCCGTCGTCAGTCGGAAGTGGGGAGGACCGCTTGCAACTGATCAAGAGAATCCAGGTGCGTACGTTCTCGAGGAACGCTACGAGGTCAAGTCTAAACCTCAGAATATTCGCAGTGACCGGCCATGTCGACCAAACACACGCTGCGGCAGCTCACTCGCCTCTTCTCAACCTCCCCCTCGTCGGCGACCCCCCTCCAGCACTTTTTCCCGGGCTACGCTCTTCCGCCAGAGGTTGACGAGCTCATCAACGAACACCTACGCACCTTTGCATCCGCCTTCCCGCTTACAACTGCCGGCGGCAGCGGATCAGGCCAGTCAGAGGGAGAGCGTGAACGAACTCGCTGGCGGGAGGCGCTGCTCGAGATCTGGGCGACAGCGGAGCCTCTTCCAGGAGCGGAACGAGAACTGCACAACATCGGCCGCGTCTCAGCGTTCCTTCTCCTCCTGCACAAGCTCAGCGCGGACGTCGGGAACGACGACGACTCGGCGCTGATCAGTCGGAAGGATATCGGCTCGGTTTGGTGGAACGCTATCTTGAGGAGGACGATGCTGGGAACACCGAAGGAGGCGGAGGCGGCCGCACTTGGTGCGAAGCCCTCCCAGTCTCGAGGTCGCAAGACGGAACGCGACCGGAAGGGCAAGGAGCCGGCACCGCCGTCTGCGGACGCCCTGCCGCTCTACGTCTCACGACAGGCGCTAGCAGCTGCGACGCGAATGATCGTCTGGGGAATGGAACCGAATCGGGAACAGGCGGACAAGGAGGAAGACTGGGTCTCGCCGTTCGGGCTTGCCATCCTAAACGAGTACGAGGACCGCTCGCTCGCAAAGCTGAAAGGCCTTGACGAGGGCTATGGCATCCGGAACTTGGAGGAATGCCTGATCGAGTGGGCGGAGCGGGCGCCGAAGGTAACTTCTCACGGTTCGCTCGCCCACTCTTCGTTGTACTCACAGATCACCGATGCATATGCAGGCCTTCTTTACCCGCATCTCACCCTATCTGGAACCGAACGGACCTGCAGTCCTTCCCTCGGTCTCCCTCACCCTCTCCTACCTGACCCGCAACTCGACAAAAGCCTATCACGCCCTCTCCACTCCGCTCATCGTCAACCTCATCACCGTCGCGCTCACGACTACGTGTCCGGCGACCGCCAACCTCGCTTCGAAGTGCCTCGCCATCTGCGTCGTCACGCTGCCCGTCATCATCGGCGAGCATTTGTTCGGCATCATGGCTGTATACGGACGGATCGTGTCGTGGGAGATGGCGCCAGATGTCGGCGACGAGGGGGAAAAGCTGCCGACCGCCTCGGAAGGTGAGCGGCGACCCCTCTCATCGACGACCGTCAAGCTGACTTTCCCGCTTGCAGATGCCCAGAACTTCCTCGACGACTACGAAGAAGCGCCGCCCGACCCTGTTACCCTCTTCACCGTTCTCTACGGCATCTACCCGCGCAACTTTGCCGCCTTCATCCGAGATGCGCTTGGATATTTGCGCGAGAAGGGTTGGAAGGGTGCGTCGGGAGACGGGACGATCGACCTTGTTTCGGGTATTGTGAGGGAGAAGAGCGGAGTGCGTCGAGCTCTTCTCGCATCCGTACCGGAAGATGCTGACCCATCGCTCGCAGCCAATCCTCCGCATGCACACGCTCAATCCCGCTCTCTTTCAAGGCGAAGCGGCGCTCGAGCTGACTGACACGGAGCGTTGGTCTCGACTCGAAGCTGCGGATGTGATGGCCGCGTGCGACCGCAACGTCGTTCTTCTCACGCCGGGTCGGGCGCAGGATTGGCGAGGCGTTCCGATTCATACGGATCAAGCCGTCTACGATGCCGAGGTTACTTCTCTACGTCGGCCGCCTGCCTTCCAGACGCTCCTTGAGGGTACGCCGCTCGACTCGACAGCTCCAACGCCGAAACCAGCCTCCCCCGGTCCTTCGGCACCCGTCTCGCGAGCAGCCTCGAGGGTACGCTCGCCGACGCCAACGTCGCAAGGGAGCACGCCGACTTCGACTCGCGTATCGACCCCGCACATGCCGGCAACGACCCACTTCGCCAACTTCCAGGCTCTTCAATCGGCTGGTGCTCTCGCATCTCCCGCGTCAATGTCGCCTGCTCGACGATCCGGCTCTCGATTACGGGACCCGTCGCAAGGCGACGTACCTCCTTGGCCACCCGTCTTCGATCCAGCGTTGTCGAGCATCGGACCTAGCTCGATGTCGCGACGCTCCTCGGGCGTGGGATCAGCAGGAACCGGGATAGGCCTTCTCTCACCCGAGCTCATCCCGTTCGGCAGCACAACAGCCGGCGGGTCCATCGGTCGAAGTGCCTCGCCTCTCCCGCCCACACTCAGCACAGCGCAGCTCAGCGCGCACCTCTTGCGGCTCGAGACGGAACTGGTCCTGCTTCACGGCGAGGTCAACTTCCAGAACTACCTCAAGCAGTTGCATCTGCAGCACATGGGGACACTGCACCGTGAGAAGGTGCTTGAGTCAGGCGCCGAGGCGGAGAGGCAGGGCCTCGTAAGTTCCGCAGGCCTTCCCCCCGTATGGAGCTATCGCTGACCTGCGTTCGAGCAGTTTCGCACCGTCCGCACTCTCCGCGCGCAACTTCGCGCTACGCAGAACACGCTTGACCAGCTCCGCTCCGAACAGTCGGCGACCAAGGCCAACTGGACTGCGCACATCAACGATTTGCGCGACAAGCTAGCTAGCTTGAGGGAGGCGAAGATGAAGTGGGAGCACGATGAGAAGGTTCTCCGTGCTGAGGTCGAGGACTGGAAGGACCGGTGCGAGAAGAAGAGTCGCGAACTCGAGACAGAGGGTGCTGCGTGAGTTGCGTTCCTCTGCCCTTCGCTTCGGACGCTTTTGACGTTCCGCTACTCAGCTTCCTCGACCTCAAGAACCAGAACTCTCTGGACGCCGCCAAGCTCGACAGGATCACCGAGTACGAGAACCGCATCCAGGCGTTGACTAAAACCCTTTCGATCTGGTCCGCCTCTTCCTCCCTCTCCGGAGCCTGTCCCTCCTCACACTCAGCCTCTGCAGCGACGCCGATCTCGTCAAGTTCGTTGACCAGCGGAAAGAGATGAACCTCCTCGTCGGCGAGTACAAGAAGATTGAGTACGTCCGCGAGGCGGTCGAGGCGGAGTGCAAGACACTCAAAGAGTCTCTCCGGTGCGTTCTTCTAACTCGTGAGTCTGCTCGCTTGTCGGCTGACCGATCACGCCAGATCAATGGAGAACGAGCTCGCCGACTTGCGACGCCGCGTCCCTTCGCCACCTCTTCCTGACTCGATCATTCTCGCCGCGCCTGTCGTATCGAAGGACGAGCTCGCCCTCATGCGGCGCGAAATGGAGCGGCTCCGGGCTCGGAACGCTGAGCTCGAGGAGCGCCTCGCGAATGTCCTGGACGAGGATGAGGGCGGGGAGCCAGTGCAGCTCCCGAGGGAGCTCGCCTTGGGCGCAGACAGCGTAGCGACTACTTGAGCGCACTGCTATGCAGGCTCTGCGTCGACAGTAGGTCAGCTCATCCATGCGACAATCAGTCGCGCGAATAAATGTGCACCCCGCAGATTCTGCAGAATCGGGCTGTCTCCTTGCCAGCCCCTAGAGTGGGGGCATCAATCAGCAAATTTCCATCGTGCGCGCGCTTCTTTCGGGGGCCGCTAACTCGCACGCACTGCTTTGTATGCGCGTGCTTAAAAGCGCGCTCGTCTCTTTTGCTTCTCTTCCCTCTCTGTCATGCTCGCCACAATCCAGTCTCTTAATGCCCCTCACCCTCCCAACAAGCCAACCCTCCTCGACTACAAGTTTCACTCATGCGTTCGCTACGGCGCCTGCCAAAGGTCTCCTGCTCGCCTCCGGTGGCTCGCTATGAGTTCGCAGCGATGTGCGGAGGTCAATTGTTGCGAGGATGGTCGATGAGCGTCGACGAGGACGAAGCGGACGACAAAAACAAGGTCGACCTGGACGTCGACATGTCTACGACTCGCTCGCTCGCTGCAGATATCAAGCGAAGGGCCTTGGCGACCTCCTCGCCATGACTAAGGCGCGCATCGAATGATGCGAGTAGGAATCGTGGACAGCCTTCATTTCATTCGGCTTTGCCAAAATCGTTTTCGCTCACGTCCTGAACCGCCACAAGCTCCTGCAAATTAACTTTCAAGGCCACAATAAGGACTGGGACGTAAAGGTCGACCTTGACACGCGAAGGCGGACAGGCAGCACCTCGACAATGAGATGAGCCGCGAGGTTTACGACGTCCCACTACACGTCAGGCGATGCAGTCCTGTACATAGTTACTCTCTATCGTTCTCTGTCGCATTGAATAGCCCACCGCGTAGAGATACCTGAGTTCCGCTCGCCTAGCCTTCGTTGAGACCCGGACCTTCGAAACGAGCGTCTGGCAAAGCTACGTTGCATGCGCGAACAAGTACATCAACACTCCGTACTTCGTCTATCCTGACACCGCTCTAGTCCGCTGCCCAGCCTTCGCCCGTCCACAACCTCATCCGCAGCAGCGCAATGATGAGCGGCACGACCACCTCCGCCTTCGCCCGCTGTGCCTCGTCGTATTGCGTCGGATCGAGATCGATCAAGGGCGCGAAGAGGACATAGATGTCGCTCTCGCTGCCCGTATCTGCGTGAGCCGCAGCCGTGCTTTCCGCTTCAACTTGTCGTCGAGCGAGACGGCGTTGATGCAGGGAGATGACGCCATCGAGGTTCGCGCGCACGTTGGCGAGGAAACGGTCGGCGGCGGGAGTCTGGTCGTCGTCGGCGTATTTGGGCCAGATCGGTAGAGAGTTGGGGTGGACGACGACCGAGTCGAAGAAGGGTGCGAGGCGGAAGTACGGGATGCGGCGGTCTGTCGGGGTTGGGAGAAAGGCGGCGAGTTCTGGAGAGGAGGCTGAAATGTCGGCTGCGGGAGGGAGGGCCGAGAGGTCGAGAACGGCGGCTATTCTTCGTGTCGACCCAGCGTTGTGCGCCTTCCACAACTCCTCCAACTCTTCTCTTGTTGTCCGCCGTATGGGAATATCGTCATCGCTCTCGACCCACGCTCCCTGCCACCCTTTCATCCGCCCGGACATCAGCTCTGCCTCTTGCACCACACGCCGAACGAGGTGCGAGTGCGTCTGGATCCCGATGATCTTTGGGTCCATCGCTGCGGAGGCGTGTAATCGCTTGTAGGCACCTGCAAAGGGCAAGTCAGCGTCTACGAGCGACTCTTCATTCGTTTCACAAGCGCACCCTTTTGGGCCAGCCGTTCAACGGCGTTCTCCCAGCACGCGACCCACATTCCCTTGCCCGTCGTTCCCTGCGAGCGGTCCTCAAACCGGCCGTGCATCACCTTGGCGGGTTGGCAAACGAGCCGAGGGCTATAGTTCGCAGCGGTCGAAGGTGCTTGGGTTAATTCGAAGCGGACCATCATGTCTATTGGTGCGAGCATTGTCAAAGATTTTTGTATCACTCGAGCAAACTGTGCGGCCCCTACCGCTCGGCAGGACCTTCTGGGTCAAGAGGCACCGCCGCAGAGGGGAAGAGAGCATTTTCACTGCGTCGCAGGGCACGATGAGGGTCAGCGCGCTCCTGGAAGGTCATTAGATAATTCAAGACGCACGTTGCGGGTTATACAGCTCCGCCCCAAGCGGTGCGGGACCCTCAATCCACTGCCGCCGTCTCCAAACTGATGAAGACCTGTCGTCGCCGTCAAACACGGCGGAGCGGGTCCGCGGGCGTCTAACAGCAATGTGACATGCTGCAGACAGCCTCATGAGGACAGCACAAGCGAAATGAGCGAGTGCGAGCGTGACAATTGTGCCCAACGACCAACTTACGAGGTGTGGCGTCCGCTACTTCACCTCCTTCAATTGTAAGAGCGATGCAAGCCGCAAGAACTGCTTTAAAAGCGTGTCTGAACTGTCCTAAGCCGAGTCGCAACCGCCCGCTCATCTTGCAACTCGCCCACAGCTGCGACTCCTCACACCACCTTGTCAACGCTGCTCATCGACTTTACGAACGGTCCAGACGGCCCATCCTGCTGCCACAATCTACCCAAACTATCTGTCCACCGCGGAACAGTCACTACTGCTCGAACACTCGCTGCGCCTCCTCGATTCACCTTCACGAACGACTTCGGCGGGCAGAAAACGGCGGCGAGAGTGGGTCAAGGCCAACCCTGAATGGAATGGGCGTGGGTTCATGGCCGATGAAGCGTATGTGTGGGAGGAGGGACACTATGACGGCGTCATCAAGCAGTATCGCGAAATGCTCGTCAGGGAGGGTATGTGGGAAAAGGTGGTTGATGGAGGTGCGTACTTTCTTCCCCGACGAAAGAGCTCTTCCAGTTTGCTGACGGCTTCTGGATCGTGCAGACGAGCAGGCAGGCCTTGCCGAAGCGCTCGAAAAGGTCTACTCGCTCCTCCCGCCCCCTCCGCAATCTCTTTCCCAATCCACACCTTCACTCTCCTCACTCTCCCCACCACCGCATCTAATTATGCACCTCCTCCACCTCTCCTCTCGTGGCGCCATCTATCCACACGTCGACAACCTCGAAGCGTTCGGGCGGACAATCATCGGTATTAGTCTTGGCGGTCCACGGGTCATGCGCTTCAAACAGGTCAGCGAACCGCAGGATGGGATAGTCAAGGATGGCCCGAGCGATTTTGAGGTGTTGCTGGAGCCGGGGAGTGCGTATATACAAGCGTGAGTTCTGATCCTCCTGCTCTATCCTTCGCGCGAGTTTGGCTAACTTCCGCACGCGTAGCGAACCGCTTCGAACGCACTACACGCACGAAGTGCTAGAGACGGGCAAGTGGGAGGGCAGAACAGTCGGCGGAACGCAACGATTGAGTATCATGTTGAGGGCGAGTTGTCCATCCCCCGCTCAGCAGGCTCACGCTGACATATCCGGGCCCACAGGATCGCCTGCCAACTGAGAGCGGAACCATTCAACTCTAGATGGCGCGACAGTCTCTGTAACCTACAGCGCGTCTCGCTCTACTCCGGCTTCTCAAGTCCATGCTCCTCCGCTCTCAGCCATTCCGACCCGAGCGCATTGCGCACATGATCGAGCTTCGCGCGCACAGCTTGCCTGTCTGCCCCGCGAGCTTCGAGGTAGTACTTGATCTGCGAGACAGCGTCGCGATGTCGTGTGAGCGGCACTGAGGCGGTGAAGAGGCAGAAGGCGTACTTTGGGCTCCGTTCCGCTCGTCCGGACCGTCCCGACAACCTCAACACCATCACCTGACTCGGTATCGCCCAGCGAGAACGAGATCATATGGGCAGAGCGGTCCACAGGCAATCTCGGCTCGTAGCTGGGCGGGTTAGCGGAGTCATAGCCAACAGTCAAGTCGCGCAAGGAGGTGAGACGGAAGCCACCGAGGTGCGTGGGGAGGGAGAGGGAGGCGGGAGAAGCGGTGGAGGAATCGGTGTTGGGGTTGCCGAAGCGGAGGGTGGAGAAGATGCGGTTTGTTTTGGCGGGGTCGCGGCAAATGAAGTAGCTGTTCAGCGTCGCGTGAAAGCCGTATCTGCTCCGTTACCCGTGTCAGCTCAAGTCGAGCGTGGGAAGGGGAGCAAAGGAAAGACGGACTCGTAGTAAAGCGAATCAAGGTGAACAGTCAGGGGCTTGCCGAACCGAGCTAACGTCGCCGCCATCTCGGCAAAGAGCGCAAGTGCGGTCACGCCGTCCTTGTCCTTGATCGACGTGCCATTCGCAAAACCGATCGCTTCCTCATAGGCGAACCAAGGAGCATAGCCTTGGTCTTCAAGCGCTTGGAGCTCGTTGCCGATCCACCTGTAAGCGATGTTAGCTGTCAGCGTGACTACACCATTGGGAGCTTCCAAAGGGGACACGCACTTGAAGCCCGTCAGCGTCTCCTCAAACCGGAAGCCCTCCTTCTGCGCCATCGAGCGCAACATCTTCGACGAGACCGTAGAGGCGCACATTGCGAGTTTATCTGCATTACACAAGCAGAGTCAGCTGAGCCCCTGTGCCAACAACAAGATGGAGCAACGCACCGATCGGAGCGCCAGTCTGCCGATACCGCTCGAGCGCGTAAGAACCAAGCAAAGCGCCGATCTGGTCGCCGGTGAAGATCGTCCACTTTCCTTGCACTTTCTCCGCCGCACAGAACCGGTCTGCCACAAGAAGCGAGTCAGCCGTTGCAAATCTGCAGGGGAAGCCGCTCAGGCGCACCTGCGTCCGGGTCGTTCGCCAGTACGAGCGTCGAGCCTGCCTTATCCGCATGAGCGATGGCCAGGTCCAGTGCGCCTCTCTCCTCCGGGTTCGGGAACTTTACAGTCGGGAAGTCGGGATCTGGTTGCGCCTGCTCTTCGACGATGGTGACTCGATCGCGCGAGAAGCCGAACGCGCATAGCGCGTCAAGTGCGAAGGGAAGCCCGACGCCATGCATAGCGGTGTAGGTTAAGAGGAGGGAGGTGGAACCCGTCGTGCTGAGGAAAGAAGCGTGAGTATGGGCTGGTGAGCGGAAGAGATGGATGCAACGCGCCTCGTGTTTGTCGAGAGCGTCTTGACCATGTCCACGTACTGCTGGATGAGATCTCGAGTCCCGGTCCAGCCGCTTACGTCTGTCGGAGGAGTCCAGGCGTCCTCCTCGACTTCGAGCGACTCGAGGATAGCTGCAGCAATGCCAGAATCGTGAGGTGGAATGATTTGGATGGCGTTCGACCAGTACACCTTGTAGCCGTTGTCGCGTGCCGGGTTGTGGCTGAAAGAGAGCGAAGTCGGTCCAGAGACAAGCGCGAGGAGGAGAAACGGTGAATGCACCTCGCCGTGATCATGACACCGAGCGCTGCGCCGATTCGCTTGACGGAGAAGGGTACCATGGGCGTGTGGACCAATCCGTCCAGTCCGTACACTTTCCATCCTTCCCGTCGGAAGACACCAGCAGTCAAACGAGCGAACTGCGCGCTGTTGTGTCGGTGATCGTGCCCGACAACTATGCCCCTCTCTTTCGCCCCCTTGATCGACTGCTCGGCATACTTTGCCAGTCCCTGCGAGGCTTGTAGGATGACGAGATCGTTCATGGCAGATGGGCCGGCCTGCATTGGGCCTCGCAATCCAGCCGTACCGAAAGCGATGCGGCGCTGCGAGGACAAGACGTGAGAATCCTCATCCTCTTTCTCGTCCTCATCCAAGAGAGGGACTGGACGAACCGAGAACCGCTTCTCCAGCTCAGCATACTCCCCTGCGCTCCGAAGCTTCTCCACTTCAGCTCGCGTTTCGGGGTTCTGCGGATCCACGCACGTCAGAAGAGGTCTCGATCAGGTGTTGAGGCAATCAGAGCGTACTCGGCTGCTCAGCGGAACAAGAAACAGTCCGCCCGAGGTCAGCGAGTGGGGGACGTGTGAGAGAAGAACGGGACGCACTCGAGCCTGAGCCAATCTGCGACAGCTTCATCCAACTTCATTCGGTCCATCAAGCACAACCAAAGCGGGTCAAGGATTGCGAGCAGATTGTGGTCGTGGGTGAAGCGGTGAAGGAAGGGATTGACTTCCGACACTTGACCTCGCTGCTATACCTCGCTTACGGACGTGATTTGGCTGCCCTACGGCTCCCAGACAATCAGCTATCGAGAGAACGCAGTCGCAGCTGCTCAGCGGCCTTTCTCACCGCCGCTCGTCTTGATCAGTTGAAGCATCTCGACAGGTCCGACAGACGGTATTACGGCAGAAGGAGCGTAGCAAGATGGCTGGCGAGAGCACCGCATCGTCTCGGTGGAACGTGACGAAACAGAAGCGGCGATCGAGCCACGGTAAACGACAAAAGTGCTCTTCTCTCCTCCGGTCTCCCGGTGCTCCTCGGGACGAATCTGCTCTCTCCTCGGCAGGCTGCTCGGTTGTCGGAACACTGTGGGCGAACTCGCCTTGAAGGTTTCGACGCCTAAAAGCTGAGCGACCGACTCGCTGTAGCAGCCTCTCGCGCCGGCACCGGCAGTCGCGGCGTCCAATCGTCCTGTCTGCTCTCGCCAGTCGCTCGTTCTGCTTGTCAATCGCACCTTGCAAGATGAGATCAGCCTTGGATCTGGAAGGACACCATGTCTGCACGGCAAGGAGTGCAAGGGGTTAGCGGAAGACGCTAGTCCATTAAGCGGCTGCGCACCTGCTACTCGGTCCTTCACGACGCCGTTGATGAGCTCCATGTGCTCGTCGCACGCGCGGCTGGACGGTTTGTCCCCCGGATCAGCTGGTGCTCGGAGGAAGGAGCGGAAGAGTAAATGCGAACGCACTACTGGTGAAACTCCTCGACATCCTTCAACTTCCTGTACAGACCGTACTCGTACCCCGCCGCACGCGCATCAAAGATAGGCGGGCCCATAACTTGGTCGGTGCCGTAGGGGACTTTGGCCAGTCCTTCGCGGCAGATCGGGAGGAACGAGTCCTTCTCCTCCTGTGAGAGTTCCGGCTTGAGCTTAAAGAGGACTGCCGGACGAGTCGAGGACAAGGAGTGCGCGACGAGAGGATCAGCGTGAGGATGGGAAGGCGTCAGGGTTGAACGAGGAGCAAGCAAACAGCGAGAGTCAGCGACGCGCGACTCTTGTGAACGGTGAGGGAACACACCAATGTGGTGAACGACCATGTCTGAGCTTGTGGCAAGGGCAGACGAGCGATGAGAGAGCAGGAGGAGGACAAGCGAGATTTACGAAGGCCAGCTCCCCACTCCGCCGGAAGTATGCCGCCGCCGCAACCGGTCAACCGCGGACTCAAGCCAAAGTCCGGCGAAATGTCGACGTACAGATAGTCGAGACAACACTGACTGCGATGCACAAGTAGAAGCCTACATTAATACTGGCGCACCTGCAGCGTCCCGTACCCGATCCGCCGCGACCTCGCCTGCCGCCTTGAGTTCCTGCAATTGTAGTCCACCGACTCGCGTGACGGGGGAGAGCGCGAGCCAGTAGACATCTTGCACAAACGCTTGGTTGACAAGCGCCTCGATGCCTGTGCGGAGAGAGGCAGGTCAGCGCAGGTGTTCAGCTGCGGGACCGGCGGAAGGCAAGAAACTCGCCGCCGATGGGTTGCCAGCCGTGCTTTTCCGCAAGCTTGTACATGAGGGTGATGTGGGGCTGTTGGCGGTGGTCGGGGTCAATGGGTAGGACGGGATGAGGGGACACCCGTGTTGAAGTCAACTCGCCTTGTACGCCATTTCCAGCTGCAGACGGAGAACGTCAGCCGAGCCCTCCGCGCAGGACAGCGAGAACGATAGGCACAAATGTTCTCGGACTCGACCCGTCCCCACTCGTCGAGAACACCTTCTCTGCCAGCCTGTAGACATTCTTCTCGCCCTCCGTGACCGGTTCGAACGAGGGAATCGCTCCAACTCCGCACGCGACCCTGTCCGCCTCCTCATTTGTCCACTTATCTTCGCGTTCAAGAGCCCGCAAGTCGTATTTGGCGAACGAGGGTGTGGAAATGATCGCCGCTGTCTCCTTCGGGTCACGGTTGATGAGCCACAGCGGCGAGAGGCCCAGTGTTGAGAGCGCATAGACGGCTGCGCGGGTCGTTCCCCCTCCTCCGACTGCCCAAGCAAAGCGCGATTAGGAGAGTCGCAGCGAGAGAATCGAAGGAAAGCGGCACGCACTGATAATCGCGCTTCGTCCCTCTCCAAACGGCTTCGTCTTCCCCTGCTGCTCCGGCGGCAACGTAGCCAGCAGCGCCCTTTTGATCCCCTCGACATCCGTATTCCGCCCTTCAAGTTTCTGCCTCTCCTTGCCGCCTTCGACAACCTTTCCACTGACGATCACGGTGTTCATCGACCCTATTACCTTCACTTCCGCCGAGAGCGAGTCCATGTACTTGAGTGCTTCGACTTTGTGAGGCATCGTCACTGCTGCGCCGCCGAACGAAGGCGAGCGAAGCAGTTTCTGGACGGAACGGTCGCTGAACTTCGAGGTCTCGTGGAGGCGATAGCGGTGCGTCGCGTCGAGTCCGAGTTGCTCGAAGACTGTGTTGTGTGCTAAAGGCGACAGCGAGTGACCTGCCATGTCATCGTCAGTCGTGTACGAGCGTGGAAAGCATGTGGGGATTGAGACGAACTAAGGGGAGAGCCAAAGAGCCAGAAGTCGCGTTGGCCTTCGATGGGGACAGGCATGTCGTCTCCGAGCATGTAGCGGTAATACAGACCAGCCAGCACTACAGCTAGCGCCGAGGA
This sequence comes from Rhodotorula sp. ZM1, assembly GCA_009806315.1. NCBI lineage: Eukaryota > Fungi > Basidiomycota > Microbotryomycetes > Sporidiobolales > Sporidiobolaceae > Rhodotorula > Rhodotorula sp. ZM1. The sequence goes on along the minus strand of QYSD01000051.1, from coordinate 72,485 downwards.
AAGAAGAAGACGCATGGGCGCGGTAGGGCAACCTGCGAGAAAGGCAGAGTGTGGAAGTTCATTCTTCCGCGCGGCGTGTCTGGCTTGGTCAGCCTGACGCAGACGACATCTGAGACTGGATGCAAGTCGAATGAACCGGCGCAAGGAGCGGGACGAAGAGCAGACTTGCTTCGAAGCCTTCCCAAGTCCAAGGGATCCCTCCCTCCTTCCCTGGGGCAAGTACTGCAATGCAAGCTGCGCCGCCGTCACCATCCTACTCAAAAGGAGGCTCCGCTCCAGTCTGCTTGTCGCTGGCAACCTGATTCGCGACCGTATCGAGGATCACCTGTATCGGGAGATCCGCCTCGTCGCAGCCGAGCCAGAGGAGTTGCTGCTCAATTCCTTGCCAGCTGTTGCGCAATACATATGGGTGAGAGCGAGGAAACAGATGACAAAAGTGGACGCACATCATAGCTTGCTCGCCGGTTACGACCTTCCAGCCCGCGTCTTGAGCTGCGGAGCTCGAGTGAGGGTCAGACGGGCAGACGGGTCTCGCTGAAAAATACGACTCACCAATCTGTGCGAGAGGAGTCCAGATGTCTGGGTGGTAGCACCTACGAAACGGTGGGATCAGGATCAAGATCTGCGAGAGGTGGAAGAGGACGACTCACATCTCCAGGATGACGCCCTTCTCCCGCTTGTTGCTGCACGTTTGACCACTTCAGAACCCGACGGGGAACAGGCGAGGGAGAAAGCGCACAAGAGGCACTCCGATACTGCGCGAGCCTGCTTCTCTTCGGGCGTTGTGGGCGGGAATGCGGGTACGGCCGAGACGATGTACGCTGCGCGATACGAATCAGCTCTTTAGTTGCTGCTCGCAAGCGAGATCCGACGAACCCGGCGACTCAAGCTTCTCCGCCTCCTGAACAGTCTTGACATGCACAAGCCGGGGATTAAACCTGTCCGTCGCGTTCTTCTTGAAGTCCGAAATGAACTGATCAACTTCCAAGACGTCGCGGTTGATGACGTAGATGGGGGAGCAGTTGAGCCATTGGTCGAGGGCGTAGACGGCGGCACTGCGGAGAGGAGCATATCAGCGGCAATTCGAGAAGCGGGGACGAATGACGGACCGGCAGGCTCCTCCTGCTCCGAGGACTGCGCCTGGTCGGACTTTGCCGGACTTGACATGCGAGTCGTCCGCCCGCAACAAGCTCTCTCGGACTCCCACCGAGCTGCACTCCCAAAAGAACAGTTAGCGCCTCATTTCGCTCAACCCGCTCGGCATACGCACTCAGTGTTGTGTCCGACGAGCTTGCGCTCGCCGTTCGGTCCTTTGCGGATGATGACGGTGTTGCAGGCGCCGATGTTGCGCCCATCTTCGGTCAAATCGTCGAGGTGCTGGCAAATCGCGACCTTGTGGGGCCTAGCGTGTGATCCAACGTTAACCCTGTACTTTCCGCGAGAGCGGGCCGTACGCACATCGTAACCGCACTCCCACAACACTCCTCGCTCCTCAGATACTCCAGAAACTCGTCCATGTCAGTCGACTCCATCTTGTGGTATTTCCGCGGTACATTCGCCAAGCGGGTGATGGTGTTGTGAAGGAAGGGAGCGTAGGTTCCGTGTAGCGGGTAGCCGAAGAGACGAGAGGTCTTGGGTCCTTCGGCGCGGGCGGATTCGAGGGCGGAGGGTGACATCGTCTGCGAGGGGGCGTCCGCCGGGTCAGTGAGGGTCTTCGAGGTCGTAGTCGACGTGCATCCTTCCGACTGATACGAGAGATAGCGGCGAACGCACGGCGAAGCGATCAAGAAGCTGTGGAAGCCGTGAGTGGGTGTGCGATGATAGCAGAAGATGCCGTGAGCGTCAAGAGGGGTCCAGCGTGTGCAGAAGCGTGGTGAGAAGGGCGAGTGGTTGGGGAGAACGAGGCGGAGGCAAACCGGGAGAACGATGAGCGCGGCGAGTTCGTCAGCGAGAGCGGGTGGGAGCCGTCACAGGGGTGGCGAATGTACTTGCAGACACTTTTCGGACTGTAAGACCTACAGCAGAGGCTACCAGAGCGAGAGGAGTAACTGGTTGATGTCGAAGAGAGAGTGTTGGCGCGGGTCGTCGGTCGTCCTTGTACGCCTCGCTGCCAACCGCTTGACGAGGCTTGCTTGCGCATATAGATCCGGATACACGCTCTACTAGCCTCGCGTGCGCTCATCTGATTCGCCTACGCCATCTGCGACCTTCGACACCGCTTCATCTCCCCATAACCACGACCGCTCTGCCTCCACAGCAGGCCGCTCGTGAAGCTAGCCAACTCGATAGATGTCGCCAAGCACGCACGAAAATCTGGATCTGGCCGAACTGCACCGTTTCGCGGCCGAGGCAGCCATACTCGCCGGTTCGTACCTTCGAGACCAGGCGCTCCTCCGCACGCAAGCTGGCGGGGCTAGTACGTCACTGGACGATTCGATACAGATCAAGGAGAATGCGGCGGATATCGTGACGAAGGCGGATACGCACTCGGAGCAGATGATTACCGGGTTAATCAAGCAGCGGTATCCGGATCACAAGTATGGCTCGCCTGTCCCAGTTCATCTGACTCTCGACTGACTGCTCGACTTCGTGCAGAATCATCGGCGAGGAGAGCTACTCGGCCGCCGAGGAGAAGCGCTTTCTGCTAGACGACGTGAGGAGCTGCGAGACCCGTTCACCTTTCTTCCGCACGCTAACCTTGCTATTGGTTCGCCAGGACCCGACATGGATCATCGACCCCCTAGACGGCGTATGTTACTCCTCGTCGGACGAGGAGTGCACCACTGATCGTCTTCCGCGCGCAGACAGTCAATTTTGTTCACTTATTTGGCCACTGCTGCGTTTCGATCGGCTTCTGCGTCAAGTGCGGGGGCTTGTCTCACGTTTTAGACCTTGAAGAGCTGATACATCCCTTTTGTAGCAAAGCACCGGTCGTCGGCGCCATTTTCGCCCCCATACTCGGCGGTCTACACCTCACGAACGCTTCCGGCACACTCTTCTCCGCCGCGAAGGGCCTTGGCGCATGGTCCACACCCATCCATTTTCCCTACGACCCATCCGTCCTCTCTCTTCCCGCCACGGTCTCCTCCTCAGATGCCAACCCATCTCTCAAGCCTCAACCCTGGGCTCACGCTATGCCTCTCCCCTACCTCCCGCCCCAGCCGCTCCCCTCCGATGCCCCAAAAGGCTGTCTCTACCTCTCGGAATGGGGCAAAGCGCGCCTTGACACGCCCGAATCGAACCTCTCACGCAAGGTGACCTCGTTCCACAACATGGCGGCGGAGATCGGGGGACGAGGAGGGAAAGGAGGGATGGTGCATGGGGTGCGGAGCCTGGGGAGCGCGACGCTGGATTGTGTGTATGTTGCGACGGGCGCGGTGGACATCTTTTGGGAGGGAGGGTGAGTGGGCTTCTCAGCACTCGCGTTCCCTCGAGCCGCAGCGCGACAAGCTCACTCGCTGCTGCTGCCCCTCGTTGAGCGATTCCTCGAAGTCCTCAAGCTGACATGGCTTTGCTTTCGCAGATGCTGGGAATGGGCAAGTTCCCTTCCTCTGCTTCTGGCTACGGACCGCGCATCTCGACGCGGATTTGAGCCTCCTTGTACCCGCACCAGGACTCACATCTTGTTCTCTTGACAGGATGTCTGCGCCGGCATCGTCCTCATCACCGAAGCAGGCGGCCGCGTCGTCCCCTCCGCCCCTCCTCCCCAATGCCTCTCCGACACTTCCGCGCCGATCCCCGACGCCGACCTCGGCGGACGCCTGTACCTCGCCGTCCGAGCCTGCGCAGACACGGAGAACGAGACGGGCAGGCAGGCGCAGGACAGGCTGGTCAGGGAGGTTTGGAGGCGGACTGTCCCGCTGAATTATTCGCGGCCGGTGTAGGATGCTTTCTCATTGCATCGCAAGGATACTCATTGCTCTCTAACGGTATTTGCGGCTTGTTCTCGCCAGGTCAAGATGAGAAGCACCGCTTCGGTCCTCTTTGCTCCGCTCTCGTAGAATTGTTGTACTGACCCGTTTTTCCTTCCTACGACTTCACAGAGCCATTCACCTTGTATTCCTGCACCTAAGTATGCCTCCGCACGCCCTTTCGCGAACTCTCGCTCCTTCAAAAAACCGTCCCCAAACGCCCCAAGTTGCGCCGCTACGGACACGAGTGTACTGCCATAGCAGAGCGAAGTATGAGCGACCGCATTCGGCGCGCTCCCCTCCTCAACAGCGTCGGCAGTTGCTCGAGCGGAACTCAAGGTCGCGGATCTTCGACGAGGGGTTCGGCGTAGCGCATTCGCTCAAGCGCAATGGATCTCGTCACCGCCTTTCCTACCAGTACGGCCCGCGCTATGGCCAGTGCGACTGCTAGATGGCCGGAGATTACGGTCGAGCGGGTCGAGGAGGAGCTGCGAGGAAAAGGACGTCGTCAATGACTCGGTGGACAACGCGCTGGTCCGCTCTGGGTCAAGGTCGACGTGTGAGTTGACTGCTCTCTTCTCCAGCTCTCGTTTGACGGTGGGTGGACAGGATGAGGGCGACTCTAGGCGACAGCTGACCTTGCTCGCTCGCTCATTTGCAGCCTCTTCACCCTCTGTCTCGAGCGGCAGCCCCTGCAGCGCGTCTACAGGTACGCTCTCGCTCTCGCCCGTGCGCACTCCCCCATCGCCATTGACACCTCCCACTCTCCCGCTCGCAAGCGTCGGAAGGTCGAGCGGCTTCAACACCCGCTTGGTCTGTCGAGCGTGTTCAACCCCGCCGACCCGTTCTGCTTGTCTCCGCTTGTCAAAAATCGAGGCAGTGAGTCGTCCTCTTCCGCCACAGCCAACGACAAGGCTGACCTTCCCTCGCCCTCGTCGTCCGGCAGCTCGGCTCACCCAAGCTGCAGGACCCAGGTTCGGCGTCGTCACCGCCCCGCATTCGAGGGTTGTGCGCCGGCGGCGTTCGAGGTCCTGCGAAGGTCTTTCCACCCCTCCAGTGCGTCAAGGGGGGTCTTCCTCTTTGTCGCTTTCCCCGCCCGGACACCCTTTCTTCATGTGCGCAGGTCGTTGCGTCTCGCAGGTGACAACCTCGGAGCCCCGGCGAGACCGGGAGAGAGGGGAGCGGGTGCCGAGACGATATTGGGCTTCACGGGATTCCTCCGATAGTCTTTTGTTTGTAAGTGATACAATATATATGCGCGGAAGCTGCAATTCAGGTCCGAGCTTCGCTCCACTCGCACGTCGCTCGACTGGCTTGCTTGCGTGCTAGAACACTTGCTACAGCTCACTCGAACCATGGTCAACCCGCGCCAGCGCCGCAAAGCCCGCTCAGGCATCGCCAAAGGTCCGTTCTCCCATCCTCATCAACTCGCGCTTTTGCGGCTTGCTGACTCGCTGGTGGGAACAGCTTCTGTGTCGAAGCGGTCGCTGAAGAACCAGAAAAAGGTTACGATCAAGGGACCGGAGCTGCTCGTCAAGGGTTGGGACAGAAAGTGCGTCCGGTACTGGCTGTGGTCCTCGAGAGGATGTACTAACCTTGTGTGAGCGTTTGCAGGAAGACGGTCCGACAGAAGTGAGTACCTGCACAGTCTGTGACTCAGGTGAGGGCCCGCTGACCGGACTCTCGTTGCAGCTACGCCGCGCTAGGCCTCCTCCCGTCTCTCAATCCCCGCCAAGCAGGCGGCCTCGAAGCCGACCCGCACGTTACTCCCTTCGCCGTCTCCGCCGCTACACCAGACACACTCGAAGACCTCGAGCGATCTCTCGAGGATGACGAGGAGATGGACGAGGATGATGGGGAGCAAGAAGAGACGGTAAAGGCGGACAAAGGAAAGGCCAAGGCGACGGAAGTCGTCCCGCTTAAGCCTGGTATGGCGCGGATTATCAGGGACGAGAAGGGGAACGTGGTAAAGATTATCGTCGGAGGCGAGAATGGCGAGGAGATCGAGGAGAAGGTCGTTGAGCCATCACGGACAGGGGCAGAGTCGGACGACGACGAGGAGGAAGGGTCGGGGGGCGAGGAGGAAGCAGAGAAACAGCCATGGGGACCGCCCTTGAAGGACTGGGACGCACAGCGGGCGCTGGAACAGGAACATGGAAGTTTGGAGGGCGTGAGCAAGAAGAGCAAACAGGGCATACCGATCTTTGGCGCTCCTCTGGAGGTCGAGGCGAAGACGAACATTGTGCGAGGTGCGCCGCATCTCGTCCGCTCTCGCCTGAACCGCAGGACTGATCCAACTCTCTGCAGCATTGGAGGAGCGCGCATCGCACAAGGCGAAGGTCGTCAGGCACACCTCTGCGTTCGAGCACGACTGGCTCGTCTCGCTCGTCGCCAAGTACGACGAGGACATCGGCAAGATGGCGCGGGATCGAAAAGCGAACGTGTGGCAGAAGACGCCGGGCGAGCTCAAGAGGATGTGCGTGCAGCTCTCGTCGAATCCCGCTTACCTCCTCGCTGACTGCCTGGTTTCGCAGGATCGCCAAGGCCGGAGGTTTCGAGATGCTGCGAGCGGAAGCGGCGGCAGTCGGACGCTCGTAGACTCACTTGTCTCCCTCTTTCGTTCAGTACCGGCTGTCGTGTACTTGTATTCCTCACCTGTTGCTTCACTCTTTCTGCAAACGACACGGATCGAGAGAATACGGTACAACAACAGACGGGCACGGCAGTTTCAACAGCACTCGCCTTGGCCGACGACCTCGCCTCAACCCATCCTCCTCCCCGTCAGCGCCCTGAAAGCCTGTCTCTCGCACTCACTCTGCACGTCCTTTACGCCCAACACCTGCCACCCGTCCACAATCGCATGCGTTACCGCCTTCCCATTCACCTGCGCGCCCCTCGCTCTCGCTCGTTTCCCGTCGATCGCTTGTGCGAGTAAACCCCGTCGCGCGCCGGAGGAGGTGAGCGAGAGGTCGAGCGCGCAACCGCCTGTCGGCGAGGAGAAGAGGTTGTCCGGGAAGGGGTTGGGAGGAGAGGCGGGTGAGGCGGAAGGGCGAGGAACGAGCAGGTCGTTTGATGCAACGATGATGGTCGGAGGTCGCTTCGAGTAGAGCAGCGGGGCCGAGAAGGAAGGGATGTGCAGGAGCTGGAGGGGGGCGTGCTGAGGATAAGGAAGGGACAACGTCGTCTGTTGTTGCGCGCCAGATGGAGTAGACGACCGAGACGGTGATCGAGGCGAGGCAGGACGCGAAGGTGTTGCCGTGCTGCTAACCGCCGCATCACCCTCGTCGCCCTCGCACCAAAGCAAAAACACCCACCGCGCACCGACCATCCTCAAAGCCTCGACGACCTCACTTCTATCCTTCTTCGCCAGTCCAACAAGCAGCGCACACGTATGCGTCCCGACTGCATTGATGGGCGAGAGGTTCTGCGTGATCACCTCGGCGAGGGCGAGGACGCGGACGTTTGTATGCTTGTAGTAGCCGAGCGAGGCGGGCGGGACGTCGTATGAGCTTGGCTCGGTGCAGGCTGGGACGCAGAGGTCGGCCCACCCGGTTGCTGCTGCGGGCGGGAGGACCTCGTCGGGCGTAGAGATGGTCGAGATGGGTAGGGGGGAGGAAGGTACGCCGAGATAGGCGCCGCCAAAGTTCGGTTCTGACACACGCATCGACAACCGGTCTTCGACGAGGAAAGTGTAAGGCAGGCCGAGGGTGTGCGCCTCGCGCGCGAACGTCTCGGCGACCGAGGCGGACGAGACGAAGAAGGTCTTCTCGAGCGTCAGGCCGGAGAGATACAGCGCTTGCTGAGTCTGCGCGAATGTAAGTTGGCCTGGCGCTGCCACGCCGGGAAGGAGCGGGTGCGTGACGGGCGTGAGGACTGGATTGAGATACCGCGAGATCTGGCCTCCCTTGCCGAGGTTGATGGCGAGTAGCGGGATCGGCCGATCTGCGCCCGCCTCCTCCGAAGTGAGCGCGACGACCTTTGCACGGAATTTGAGCAGCTCGAGGTTCGAGTCGAATGTGGTCGGCGTCGAGACGAGCTTGATCACGTCGCAGCCGAGTTGTGCCGCTCGGAGGTATTTGTCCAGCACCTCCTGCGAATCCCATCTCCACTCGCCTCTCCTGTCGTGGTCCGCCCCAAGCACCTGGGTCGCCGCTCCTCGCAGCGCAAGGAACCGCTGAATCTCCTCGTCTGGAAGCGCAAGTTCGATGTCGACGTATTCCGCGCCAAGCTTGAAACCCAGCTCGACGAGCGCGAGATAGTCGGCGAAGAGATCGGGGTTGTCGGTGTATGGGTCAGGGAAGGCGCCGCCTTGTTTCTCGGTTCGGACGGTGTAGAGTATTGGCAGAGGCGAACAGCGTCGCAGGTGGCCGAAGCAGATGGCGACGAAGTGAAGCGAGGGATATTGCCGTCTTCGAGGCGTTGGTGCGGCGGAGCCATCGCCGTTCGCAGGTGATCCGATGCGAGGGAAGAATGGGACCGTCTCTACCTCGACGAGCGTGTCGACCCGCATCTCGATCACGTCGACGCCGCCAGCGACTTTGCGGATTGTCTCGGCGCTGACTACGCGCAAGTCGGGAAAGTTGAGTGCGACGAAACTCGTCCTCGAGCCTTTCGCTCCGCGACCCAACTCAGACTCGCATGCTCCGTACCCACCATATTCACCCGAGCTCGGACCAGTGACGGGTGAAGGACGTGGTCCGGCGACGAGTGGGACATGCGAGGAGGCGAAGCCGAAGATGGAGCGGAGGAGGCGGACGAAGGCGGTTTCGACGTGCTTCATGAGGAATTGGGGAGAGGGTGGGGGAGGGTAGGCCGTGAGGGAGACGATTGTGTGAGTGCAGAGAGACTCGAAATAGGGCGTCCGGCGGGCCCAGACGGCGCGAATCTCCTCGCCCCAGGAAGGCCTGCAGGGAAAAGAGTTGAGCATGTTCGACCGACAAGAACGTCCTGCGACCTACCTCGCCTGCTCGTCGACCAAGTACCGCACCGTCTCCTCCTTGTCTCGCACAACATGCACAATTGGTCCACCACTGTCCTTGAACCGCTGCAGCAAGTTCCTATTCTCCTCCCTCTCAACCACCCCTCCTCCGCATGCAATGACATAACCTCGCGGATGCTCCTCCAATAAGCGCTTGAGGATAACCATCTCGGCATCTCGGAAGGCAGACCAGCCGTGTGTGGTGACGAATTGGGAGATGGGTCCGTGGAGGGTTTGGAAGGCTGAGTCGGCGTCGATGAAGGAGCGACGAAGGGAGGTCGCTGCGATCAGTCCGAGAGTCGTCTTGCCAACGCCGCCTGCGTGCAATGGACGATGGAATCAGTGCGAAAGGACAGGAAGGGAAGAGGGTGGTCGCGCGACAGCATCGGCTGGCGTCCCATAGCGGGTTTCGGGCGTTCGTGCTTGTTCAGAAGCTCCGAAGCAACACACGCGTGTCCATCACAAATCGTAAAGACACCCTCTTGGTGCCTTCCTAGCCAGACTAGCAGCCGAGAACCACCTCCCGTCCCGATTCTCCCGCTTCAATTCACCCAGAGAAGCCCGCGCGACTCACGCATACCAATGAGCACAATTGTAGCTTCCGGGTCGTACAGCGGCGGCCGCATGGCCGGCGTTGAAGCGATTCGAGGGCGAGTTGCGGTCGCGGTCGCTGCAGGAGTCGGAGTCGAGGCGGGCCAGCGCTGGTTCGACGACCCGGGATCCAGCACGCCACGGACCGTTCTACACGCAGCACCAGCAGCTCAGAGTGCGTTGTCGAAACAAGCGATGAAAGCAAGCCGCTCTCATCTTTCACGACCCCCTCGACTTCTCCCCACAGTGCTCACACACCGCTACACGCTCTCAGCGTAGCCAAAAAAAGACTGCTACGAGTCTAGCAGAGTCACTGTGACACATTCACCCAAACTCAACGCGCCCGCGCGGCCTGCTCGTGGCGACAGGAACCCCTCACCTTCGTCCTTTGACTTTCGACCCTATCCAGTACGCACACGGCTCGAGGAGCGTCAAGGAGCTTCACGCAGTAGACGTCGGAGACTAGACTCGGCGACGCCCGCTCGAACGGCGCAGGACTCGCTTGTGCCAAGGCGACACGGTCGAGGTGCGTTGTTGCCCGGCTCCTGCTGCTGCGCGAAACCTTGTGCAGGAGCTTAGTGAACGTCAGGATGTCCTGACAAGTACCTCTGAGTGTACACAGACTCGCAGAATGGAGAGTGACGGCGAGGGACAACCGCAGAAGAAGCGGAGGGTTACGCGGGCTTGCGACCAGTGCGTCCCTTCTCATTAGGTTATCGGTCTATGCTCCCGCGCTCATGACCTGACGAAAGCCGCGCCAACAGGTGCCGCCGCAAGCGGATCAAGTGCGACTCGTACCCTCGCGCTGGCCTCGACTCCCCCTGCGTGATCTGCACCGAAGCAGGCCAAGCCAACCAATGCACGTACTCGCGACCGGCAAAAAAGCGTGGACCGCAGGCTGGTCGTGCGCGGACGCTTGAGGAGAAATGCGCCGTGTTCGAGAGATTGATCGTGCGTCTCTCGCCGTAGTCGTACCCTCGGTCATCTCTCGGTTGACGGTTATCGTGGTGCAGGGCTACCTCCTCGCCGCTGTCCCAAACCTCGAAGGGCACGTCGTGCAATTCATCGCGCAAGCGCAAGGGAGTGGCAGGGAGTCCCTCGTCGTCCACGCCAGGAGACGACTCTCCCGCAGCCTCGACTTCGACCGCTGTCTCCCCCACGGTCCTCGCAGCACAGCATCAGCAGCGATACACGTCCTCCCGAATCGCTGAACTCCTCGAGTCGGTCCTCCCATCGCCCATCTCTGCTCGCGAGGCGGCCAAGCAGGGAAAGAGGGATTCGTCCTCAACCGCAAAAGACGAGGAGGTCGTACCATTGTTGGCCAGTGTCAAGTACCCTTCTCCTGCAGTCAGTCTGCCGCTTCCTCCTGGGGCTGGCTTTCAATACCCCCCGACTTTTCCCCAACCGGCCGAACTGCCCGACCCGTTCTTGTACAACGCAGCGCACGCCGATCCATCCAAGTTCTCTCTCGCACTCCAGACGCTTGCCGAAGCGGCGGTTCCGGACGCCGAAGATTTCACAGACGGCACAGGAGGGAAAGGCAAAGGACGCGAGGTCCTGCCGCCGGAGGACCCTGTGTTGCCTGATGGAGTCGTGAGGTCTGCGTTGCTCGACTTATACTTCAACCAGGTTGTCCAGCCTGTTTTACCGATGCTGGTGCGCTCGACTGAGCGCTTGCTTAACTTTCTTCGCCGGCTAACTCCTACATCCACAGGACAAGTCTCGCTTCCTTCGCTGGTCGGCGCACCTCCCCGCCTCTCAGCCCTCCCTATCCTCCCCCGCCTCATTCATCCCGCCCTCGCTCTACAACGCCGTCTTCGCCCTCGCTTCCTCCTACATCCCCCCTTCCTCTCCCTTCGCTGCTTCTCTCCCTCCAAGTGCAGCCGAGACCTACGCGCGCGCTGCGCGGACGCACCTCATGCGAGACGTCTTCCTTGAGAGGGTGGGCGGATCGGCAGGTTTGAGCGTGGAGAACGTGCAGAGCGCGGCGATACTTGCGTTGGTAGACTGGGGATCTGGACACGTTGATCGGGCGTGGATGATGAGCGGTGCGTACATCTGCCGTCGCATCCGCCAGAGATTATAGCTTATCCCGCGCTGTCTCGCAGCCTTCGCCCTCTCGCTCGCCCTCTCCCTCTCGCTCCACCTCTCCACCGCCCTTGCACCTGATCCCTCATCCCACAAGCTCAAGACCTTCCACTCGATCCTCATTATCCACGTTCTCCTCTCCCTCCGCCTCGGGCGACCGCCACTCACAGTTCTCGAAGACTACGACGTCCCGATACCGCCCGTCGACGACGAAGCGATCAATTGGGATCTGTGGCGGAGCGACAAGTCTTCTGCCGAGCTCCGCGCCGAATGGGGCGATACGGATCCTCCGAGCGACGGGACAGATGGACCAGTCAACGCCGTTCGGAACAACTCGCTCGTCACCTTCGCTCGCCTCGCCTCGCTCTGCGCTATCGCTCTCAACATCCTACGGTGGAACGTATGTCCGCGTCGAGGGAACGGTCAGGGATTGCCGGCGGGCGAGGCGGAACGTGCGGAGCTTGTTGCGAGCTTGGGGGCGTGGGAGGAGCAGCTGGACATGGATCTTAGGCTGGGAGATGCCAGAGGGGGAGTGGAACTTGTGAGGGAACGCGCGAGGTGGATCGTTGAGATGCATCTCGTGGCCAGTGCACTGCACCTCAAGCTGCGGCCTCATCCGTAATGCCTGTACGCTCTTTTTAACCTATTCCATGCTGACAGGCTATCCTGTCCGCAGCTCCTTCGCCAGTGTCGCCGTTGACCCCATCCCGCGTTCTCTCGGGTTGCTAAACCACGTTCTCGATCGATACCGCACGACCTTCACCCTCTACCGCTCCGTCCCAAGCATCGACCTTGCCCTGCACCTCTTTTCCGAGACGCTGTTCGACCAGTCCGATTACGCGCCGCACCATCACGACACGGTCCTCCGGGCATATGCGGAACTCGCCAAGGCTTTCCCGGTCGCGCAGAAGAGTTGGATCGAGTTGGCGGCCAAAGTTGACGGTCACAAGCGAGAACTCGGGCTACTGCGAGGCGTCCACCCGACTACGTCTATTCAGCCTCCGCCGCCCGCTCTTCCCGCACCAGCGCCTATCGCAGAACCCTTCCAAGCCTTCCTCTCATACTCGAACGACCTCGGTCCGTCCGCGAACCCCTCGACGATCCTCGACTTTGGCTCATGGGACCAGAGTGATCTGCTCGTCTCGCTCGGACTCGTTGGAACGGCGGCGGGATCGAAGGGTACCTGGACGCCGCTTGAAGGTTGGGGAGGTCCGGAAGATGGGATGCCTATGCCTATACCGATCGAGGGCGCGGTTGGATACAGCGTGCTGCCTCAGCAGTCGGGTCAGCCCCTCACTCCGCAGCCTGCGACGCTCCCGCCTCCGCCGTCGAAGCAAGCTGTGGCCACCGGGCCGGGCTCGTCCTTCCCCATGGTCGTCTCGCCGCCTTCGACCGCTGCGTCCGGTGCGGACGCCTGCGCATACGACGGGACTTCGTTCTCCGCCTGCCTGCCGTACACCATTGCCTCTGCCTCTAGCGCACGAGGCGACACCTCCGCCTCCGCGTTCCCCTACCAGTCGTTCGCAGCCGCCAACACGCCTTCATCGTCCGACTCTGGCGGTCCTGCGACGGATCTATTGACGAGGTGGATCGATAGAGGCTCGCTGACTTTCGCCGCAGCCTTTGGGGCGGGTGAGGGAGGAGCGGCTTAGAGCGGTACAGCATATCCGCCGTGCACTGCTTACCGTGTTTGCAGGATCCGCCGAATCGTAGACCTAGCCGCGCACGAAATCGACATCGTCGGACACGATGCGCTTCCGACTTGACTATGCGCAAGCACTTTTCGCGGTACGCGCGGAGACAATGAGACGCACAGTGGCCAGAGTACATTGCACACACTGGACAGACGGGCACTCCTCACTCTCGCGGCACCTTCGTCCCCCCTTTCTTCGTAAGTTCGGCGGGCCCCACTACGGCGCTCCGCTCTCTTCGCTCTTCCCGTCGACCAACGCTGCGCTACGATGCCATACGACGCTCAGACTGGCTTATACACGAGCAACTTTGGCACGACGCCGCTGCCTGACCGGGCCCTGACCCTCTTCGACTTCCTCTTCGATCTCGAGACGCCCTTCTCGCGTGACCCCAAAGCCTTCAAGCGACCTGACCCTCGTGTGCGGCCGTGGATCCTCGATGCTCACTCGCCGCGCTCGTACACGTTCGAGCAGGCGAATGCGGACGCTCAACCTCGCTCGCGCATTCGCAGCTCGGGGCTTGGAGGAACACGACACGGTGCTATTGTTCTCGCCGAACGATATTGACTACGGGCCGTGTCTCTGGGCGACTGCGCGAGCTGGAGCGGTATCGTCATGTGCAAATCCGTCGTACACAGCCGACGAACTCGCTCACCAAATCCGCACCGGTTCGTATCCTTGGGCCTATCTATACGTTGACAGAGCTGATTACTTCATTGCACAGTACACAAGTCGCATCCTGTCAAGCTCATCGTCGTCCACCCGGACGCGCTCGAGACGACCGCCCAGGGTTGCGAGAAATCCGGACTTTCGAGCGAGATGATCGTCCTCATCTAGCCTCCCAGTACGTTTGCGCTCTTCCGATTCACCCTAGTCCTAACTGACGAGATCGTTCGCAGCGAAAGAGTTGAACCCGCCCGTCACCACAAAGACTCTCGCCGCCGGCTTTCCTACCCTGGACTACCTTATCGAGAAATCTCGCGACCACCCTCTGCCGCCTAAAGTCACGCTCAGGCAGGGAGAGATGAAGACAAGGTTGGCGGTGCGTCAGTGTGCCAAGAATGGCGTAGTTGGAGTCGCTGACATCTCTTGCCCTTTCGCTCCTGCAATCCGCTTCCCACGACAGTTCCTCTCGTTCAGCTCCGGTACAACAGGCTTGCCGAAGGCCGTCGAGATCCCTCACTACGCCGTCATCACCAACGTCCTCCAAGCTTCGTCGCACTGGCAGCAGACCCTCCCGCTCCAGCCGTTCGACCCTAAGGAGAAGAAGGGCGACGTTGTCATGGCCTGCTTACCGATGTTTCACGCTTATGCATTGGTAGTGATACTGCATGGCTCGCTCTACCAGGCAACCCCTGTCGTTGTGATGGCAAAGTTCGACTTCCGCCGAATTTCTGCAAGCTATCCAGGACCACCGGATCACGACGCTCTTCCTTGTACCGCCCCAACTCATCCTGCTCGTCAAGCAGGACATCGTCAAGAAATACAATATGTCAAGCGTGCGTCTCACCACGGTTGCCGCAGCTCCGCTCACAAAAGAGGTGCGTCCAGACTCGGCTCCGGCAACCTGTACACTTGCTGGAAGCCGTCTTCTCATGCTGCCATCGACCCACATGGCAAAGTTGATCCTGACAATTTTCTCCGCCCTGTGCATGTCTTTGCCGCCCGAGTGCAGATCTTCACGGCGTTCCGAAGCAAATTTCCCGGAATCATAGCTGGCCAGGGCTACGGAATGGTGTGTCGATGCTTGCCGGAAGACCAGGGGATAGCGAACCGGCCTTCCTCACGCCGTTGCTTCCCGCTCGTGCTCTCGTACTTACTTCCGTCTCTCTTCCCTCCTACAGACAGAGTCGTCAGTGATCATCTCGCTCTTCGACGCCAGCATGCCGGACGGCTTTCCAGGTGAATCGGCCGGAATGCTCATCCCAAACATTGAAGCAAAGATCGTTTCACCCGAAGGAAAGGCACTCCCACCCGGCGAGGCTGGAGAATTGTGCTCGTGCAGTCCGTCAAATGCGCTTGGATGTGCGTACAGCTCCAGTAGTACGGGCGGAAGTCTGTATCGACAGCGACGCAACAATCTGACCTTCCCAACTCCGCCTTGCTCCTTGCTGTGTGACTGGGATCCCGGATGAGAAGCGTGGCGAGGCTCCAAAGGGCGAGTCTTATACTCTCAGGTTCCATGCGAAGCGCACCAGCGACACTGCTTCACACAATCAGGCTTACCTTCTCTCCCTCCCGCGGTCCCTCCGCAGACTACATCACTCTCACTCCCGCAGCCCAATCGCGCCTCAAGTCCGAAGGCGAAGAGAAGATCGTTGCAAGCATCGAGAAGTGGGTGACGGACCACAAGATCGGCTACAAAGCCCTTGCCGAGGTCGAATTCATCGATGTTGTTCCGAAGAACCCGAGTGGCAAGCTGCTCAGGAAGGATCGTGCCGTTTCTGTTCCCCTTAAACCGTCCCTCCGGTATGCGATGCGTTCACGGAGCGTGGTGCGGCTCGATGAAGCTTGCCGAGCGGCGCCGGCAGCCTGGCAAACGGCAAAAGGTCGTCGAGTGCAGGCTGACTTCTCTCGCTCGCTTCCTGCTTGCAGTGCGCGCTCGCCACGCCCAATTGGTCAGGTCTAGGTCGGCAACGCTGTAGGGAAATAGTCTGATGGGATCTCGCGGGCAGTGCTGCAGAAGCTTACCTACTTTCCCGGACGCCGTTCCGCTGAGAGATGCGATCGCGCGCTACTCTCATGCTCTCCTGCAGTGACTCGCAGAAATGGCTCCCGAGGGGAACCGGCCACTCGTCTCTTCGTGCGATCAAATCTGTCCCAGGTTCTACCTCCTACCCCGCTTGCCACCCCTCCCTCCTCCCCTGCCGCCTCTCTTCATAGGCATCCCCGCCTCGCGCTCATCATCGTCCCTATCCCTCTCGTCGTCCTCTCCCCTCCTCCGCTTCCCCTTGCCCTTCGCATGCCCGTGCTGACCCATCTGGAACTCCTTGACCTCTTTGATCGCCTCGCGCTGAGCTTCGCCGACTCGCTCAGAGAGGAGAAGGGCTTCTTGTTTGCCTGAAGTGCCGAGTGGATATTCGTCCATCTTTTTGCCGATGACGCCTGCAGCACCCCCTTTCGTCAGCTCGTGACATCGAAAGGAGAGACAGGGGAAGGAAACGCAAACGCACCCTCAATCCGCTGGAACAACTCGACATCGTACTGCGTCACGAGCGTCACACTCTTTCCCGACCGTCCCGCACGCGCCGTCCGTCCAACGCGATGAATGTAATCTTTCGAGTTGGTCGGGAGATCATAGTTGACGACGAGGTCGACGGAAGGGATGTCCAGTCCGCGGGAGGCGACGTCCGTGGCAATCATGATCGTCTTCCCTCCAGACTTGAACTTGTTCAATGCGCCCAAACGCGCGGACTGCGAGAGTTGGCCGTGGAGTGGGATGGCGGGGAAGGAGAGGAGTCGGAGGAGGATCGAGAGGCGTTGGGCGTCGACGACTGTCCGAACGAAGACGATGGCTGTCAAGCCCGAGAGAGTGTGAAGAAGGTGAACGAGGTGGAGGTCTTTGTGTTTGAGCGGGACGAGGAGGTAGTATTGGAGGAGGGTCGAGACGGTCTGGTACTTGCTTGAGACTTCAAGCTTCACTGGGTCACGGAGAGAGGCGCGCTGGAGTTTGGCAACTTTCGTCGTCATAGTCGCGGAGAAGAGATACGTCCGTCGGCCTTCGCGCGGGATCACCTTGAGGATCTTGTCAATGACGGGACCAAAGTCGAGGTCGAGCAGTCGGTCCGCCTCGTCCATGACCTGCGAAACGTGTTTGACCATGAGCACAAGCGAGTGTAACTCCTCGAAGTCACAGTTTGGGTAGAATCACGAGAAACCGCCAACTCACGAGATACTTCAGATTCCTCAAGCTGAACCCTTTCGTGTTCTCCAAATGGTCCTGCAGGCGTCCGGGTGTCGCAACGACGATATGCGGCTTCTTAGCGAGCGCGACCTGCTGAGCCATCGTGTCCATCCCGCCGACGATGGTGGCGACGCGAACGCCGATGCCGGATCCGAGTGCGGTGAATTGGTCGGAGATCTGGTAGGCAAGCTCGCTGTGTGCCTCGAGAGGTATACTGATCAGCTTCTGCGCTCGAAGGGGTGGAAGGAGCTGAAGGAATGGCTGGACGCACCGAGTCGGGGCAAGAACAACCGCAAACAGCCCCTGCGGGTCCTGCCACAACGCATGCAATATCGGCAACGCAAACGCCGCCGTCTTTCCCGACCCGGTCTGTGCAAGTCCAATGATGTCCCTCCCCTCCAAGGCGAACGGGATACATTCGCGCTGAATCTCGGACGGTTGTTTGAAGCCCAGTTGTGAGCAGGCTGTGCACAGTTCGGGGAGGAGACCGAGGTCTGAGAAGGAGGTGGAGGAGGTGGGCTCGGTTGAGAGGAGAGGCAGGGCTTTGGAGGACGATGCGACGGGTTGAGCTGATGAGGCGGAGGAAGGGGTAATCACGGCTGGAGGGGCAGGCGAGGGCGAGCGCGACCCGCTTGCAGATGATCGAGTTTCAGAGTCAGACATCCTGACCAGCGTTTAGTGCAGCACGAGCGGGTCGAAGCGAGAGAGAGTGAGGAAGCGGAGACAGAGCTGATGAGGACGAGAGGGAAAGGTAATCGAGCTCGTTCGACTCGCTGTAGGTCACCGTGGTCGATTTCTACTGCTAGTAGTCTCATAGACCGCTACAACGAGCCCGCACGACCGGTGGGACCCGCAAGCTCGCCCTCCTCACCTTCACCGCCCCGCTCAGCACGGACATCCTCACTCTGCTCGTCCATAACCTCACCTTACAAGCCTTCCGAGCCTCATAACGCATTCTTCTCCCCCTCCTGATTAACCGCATCCAACACCACACCCCTCAACTCCTCACTCAACCCACCAACAAGCTGTTCAACCGCGACTTGCCGGCCGTTGTGGGTCATCTTTGCCCAGGTTTTGGCGACGATGCGGACGAGCTTGGCGCGGCGGTCGTACGATGAAGGTGCATCTAAGGAGAGATTGGGGGATTGTTGGAAGGACGAGGCGAAGGAGGTGAATTCGGTTTGGAGGAAGGTTAGGCAGATGGCGTCTTCGAAGAGCTGCAATTCGGGGTCTGTGCCAGCGGCCCGGTCGAACCACTGTCAGTCAGAACTCAGAAGTCGCCAGGAAGCACAACACCGTCCCAAGTCGGGAAACGCCATGCAAGCCAGTGAACCTTCCGCGACTCACCTCTCAACTCGTCATCCTTCTCCGGGAGCGGCGGCCTCGCCAGTCCCTTCTTCATCAACAGATCCTCGACGCGCTGGATGAGCGCCGCGTCGGCTGACGAGTCCGAGCTGTAGCCTGATTGTTCGAGTACGGAGCAGGCTATCGAGGCGTGGAAGCGGTTGAGGGCGGTCTGAGCGGAAAGAGCAGCAGAAGTCGCGGAGGACCGTGAAGCGGGGGTCAGCGCCAGAAAGCAGAGAGCTGCAAGTGCTGAGCGGCAGAGAGGAGGGGAACAGCGCAGCGCACCCTCCAGCTCTTGTACCCGCTCAATCCCTCAGGATAGCTACTCCTCGGTTTCTCCCACCTCCTGACATGCTGACAATTCGCCGCGAGCAACAATGCCTCTCCCGGTCCCTTATTCACTCGCTCGTCCGTAGAGCGGGAGGACAAGTTTCGGACGAAGGCTTCGAGAGCGGTGTGGTAGGATAGAGAGGAGGGATGAGAGGGATCTCGGGTGTGTATGACGTGAAAGGACGAGACTGCGGTCAGGAAGCGCGAGGTGGGAGTGAAGGATGGGGTTGAGGGGTAGTCGGTGGGAGGGAGGGTCGAGGGTGAGCTGTTGTCGCTCGGCGGGTTGGTGGCATGTGTTCCGGACATTTCTGACGTGGTCTAGCCGGTTTCGAGCGAGTCCCAGTGTGAGGGCGAGCGTAGAAGCCAGCGAGTCAATGAGGAGGAGTGGGGAGGGTGCAAGTCAGCTCGTTGCGCGCAAGTTGAACTGGCGTGATGGTGAGAGTATCCCTGTAGGTCTGCTCGGTAGCTTGGTGCAGCCTAGCCTGAGAAAGCGCCGAGTCGAAGTGATGGCAGGAGTCGAGCTCGCTCCCAACTCCGGTTGGCGCTCGTCGTTGCGCTCGCCCTCGCTCACACGCACCAGGCTTAAACCAGACAGCATGGCATTCAGTCAGTTCACTCTCATTGACCCACCCAGCGATCGAGCGATGCTCACCGGTTGCCTCGTTCTCGCACTCTGCCTCGCCGTTTCGCCGTGCCACTCCGCCTTGATCACCTCGCCCACGCACGCACGCTGGACCCGCCGTGATACCCTTGATCGACTCGAAACTCTTAACTGTCACGCGCTACCGAATTCTTGATCGCGCTCGACCTGTCGCCGACCTGCTACACTCCCCTCTCCTCATCCCTCGCCTCCTCACATACGCCCCCCGGCAAACACTGTCTCGCCCCAATTTGCTTCCTGCGTCCCGACTGCGCTCTCGTCGGTGCTATCATGGATGAACTCGAATAGACGCTCCCGGTGGTCGTGGCGGACGCGGTGGTGGGTTCGGGGCTCGCGGCGGACGAGGCGGAGGAGCTGGTGGCCGTGGTGCGTTTGCGCTTACACTTTGTGGAAGTGGCAGCTCGGCCGCTTGCTAGCCTGCAGTGCGCCTGTCGATTCCCCGCGCGAACGACCACTGACGCTTCGCTTCGTCTTCGTGCAGGCGGCGGACGTGGTGGAGGATTCTCGGCTCGCGGCGGTGCTGGCGGAGGACGTGGTGGAGCTCGTGGCGGTGGACGTGGTGCGTACTTGCCTCTGCCCTCATTTCACCATCTCGCCTGACCTCAATCTGCGTTTCCTCTAGGCGGAGGACGCGGCGGAGCTCCTCGCGGTGGCGGTGGCGGTCGCGGCGGCGCCGGTGGACGTGGAGGCCGTGGCGGCGCACGCGGCGGCAAGGGCGGTGTCGGCGCCAAGGGCGGCGCCAAGGTGATCCTCGAGCCTCACCGTCACCCGGGCGTCTTCGTCGCAAAGGGAAAGGAGCACCTCCTCGTCACGCGCAACCTGGTCCCCGGCGAATCAGTCTATGGCGAGAAGCGCATCTCGATCGAGCAGCCCAATGCCGACCCCAACTTGCCGGCAGAGAAGGTCGAGTACCGCGTTTGGAACCCCTTCCGCTCGAAGTTGGCGGCCGGTATCCTCGGTGGTTTGGACGACATTCACATCGGCCCCGGCAAGAAGGTTCTTTATCTCGGTGCTGCCAGCGGAACGTCCGTCTCGCACGTCGCCGACGTTGTCGGTCCGGTGAGTTGGCGCTGCTCGAACTCATGCGCTCTGCAATACTGACGGATCTGCTTCCTGCTCGCAGGAGGGCACCGTCTACGCCGTTGAGTTTTCGCACCGCTCTGGCCGTGACCTCGTCAACATGGCCAAGAAGCGCACCAACGTCATCCGTTCGTCGCTTCGTCCTTCTTCCCTTGTGCTCTCACTCATCCCTGCGCTCACAGCTATCGTCGAGGACGCTCGTCACCCGAACAAGTACCGCATGCTCCTCTCAATGGTCGACGTCGTCTTCGCCGACGTTGCGCAGCCGGACCAAGCACGTATCGTCGCTCTCAACGCCCACCACTTCCTCAAGCGGGGAGGACACGCCGTCATCTCCATCAAGGCGTCTTGCATCGACTCGACTGCGCCTGCGGAGGCGGTCTTTGCGGCCGAGGTTAAGAAGCTGCAGAGTGAGGGATTCAAGCCTAGGGAGCAGTTGACACTCGAGCCGTACGAGCGTGACCACGTGCGTTTATTCTTACCCTAAGGGAGTGAGGCGCTTGGACATGGGTCGGAGCGGAATTCGCCGAATTCTGGTCGGATCGCCTCCAGACGGCTCCGGGCGCCTCCAAACGACTCCAGACACCTCGCTGACGCTTCTATGTTGCACAGGCTATGCTCGTAGCCACGTATTCTCGCGATGCCAAGTCTTCCTAGTCTGCGCGCGTGTTTGTAGACGTTCCCGGCCGGACTTGCGTCGTCTCCCTCTTTCCCTTCGCCTTCGACCGCATTGTCTTCGTCTTACCTTCTGGCTTGCCCCACTGCATGTAACTCTAGTTTCCTTCCACTTCGCTTGTGGTCCAGAGTGCCGGGCGAAGCCAACGAATCCTCATCGCTCTCCTCTCGAAACCGCACCCTTTCACGCCTCGCCTGGTCGGATGGCTTCGGCAGCGTCCTCGAGCACAATCTCAACGCAACGCCTCGCCATGACACGCCAGAAGATCCTCGCCAACAGCCGCGAAGCATACCATCTACCTCGACGCCGCTTGTCACTTCCCGCTTTACCGAGGGCAAGTTGCGCGCTGTCGAGTGGTTCTTCCTTTCGCGACTTGCTTAGCCCTGGATACGCGATCGGGCTCGTTGAAGCGGCGGCGTATGTCAGCGAACTTTGTTCCGCTCCTTTCGCGGGCCGACACGGCCCCAGGTGCGTCCATCTGTTGCTCCGCTCTTTTCTGAGCGTTGCACAGGAAAAAAGAACGTCGTCAATGAAGCAGCACACTTCACGACTTCCGCTTCGCCGCAGCTCTCTCCCCTCTCCTCCCCTCCCGTCCTCGAAACAGCCTCCGAGATCGTCTGGCTCGAGACTCGGCGTGGAGGAGGATGATCGATCTCGCTCCAGCTTGAGGAGAACCGGTGGCCAGGGCCGAAGGGGCAAAGCTGCCTGAATTTCGACGGGGGGGGGGTTGTCGAGTTGGTTCTCACACGGCAGTGGCGAGATTCGCAGATGCGAGGCCTGCTTCGTTGCACTCTGCAGGAGGATGGAGCAGAGGAGCAAGAAACGGATTTGGCGTGGTGTTCGTGGTCCTCGAATTCCGAGAAGAGCGCTTCGACCAGGAGACAGGAGATGGGGGAATGTTTGAAAGCCAGTCAATACCACGTCGCATC
Organism: Rhodotorula sp. ZM1; assembly: GCA_009806315.1. Taxonomy (NCBI): domain Eukaryota; kingdom Fungi; phylum Basidiomycota; class Microbotryomycetes; order Sporidiobolales; family Sporidiobolaceae; genus Rhodotorula; species Rhodotorula sp. ZM1. Next base: position 50,302 of record QYSD01000051.1, on the reverse strand, counting down.
CGCGACGAGCATTTCTACAGCTTCGACGACCACGATTTGACCGTCTGAGCGTGGCGGGCGCGCACTGTGAAGAAAGATGGACAAGCCGTAAGTAAGCCGGGCTTGAGGAGAGTTTCCCCGGCTGGAATTCCCGTCTGGCAACCCGTAACAGGCCGCGCAACACTCTGTCGTAGTGAGAAGAGACCGTGTGAGAGCACAGTGACGCACAGTCCTTCCTGAGCAGCTTGCCGCTCGGGTTCTTCGGGATCACATCGATGAACTCGACTTCGGCGAGCGCCTTGTACTTGATCTTGTGGTCCGTCACCCACTTCTTGATGCTTGCAACGATGGTCTCTTCGCCTTCGGACTTGAGACGCGATTGGGCGGCAGGAGTGAGAGTTATGTAGGCTGTGGCAAGAGGAAGAGAGTCAGTCCGAGTCCTCGTCGACTGTTTCGCAGAACAGCTGAGAAGAGACACGCACCCTTCGGCGCCTCTCCTCGCTTCTCATCCGGAATCCCAATCACACAGCAATCTTGCACATCCTCGTGTCCAAGCAGATGTCCCTCGAGCTCAGCAGGCGCAACCTGAAAGCCCGAGACCTTGATAAGCTCCTTGATACGGTCGACTATGACGAGGAGGCCGTCCTTGGTGATGTAGCCTTCGTCGCCGGTGTGGACGAAGCCTTCCGAGTCTAGGGTCTCGCGCGTTGCCTTCTCGTTGTCGAGGTCTGCGGGGAGAAGGGTCGGGCAACGAGGGCGAGCGGAGGCGGGAGGGATATGTGAAGGAAGACGACAAAGTGAAGGTAGGCAGAGAAGCGCAATTGGGAAGGGTCAGCGCGCTCAACCATTGTCCACTCTTCCGCTCTGACGAAGGAGACTGAACGCACATCCAAGCATGTTCGCAGGTCCACGCGACCACAGCTCGCCAATCTCGCCGGGCGGAAGCGCCTTTCCCTCGGGCGAGGCGATCTTGGCCTCGATGTTCGGGACGAGCATGCCGGCTGACTCGCCAGGGAAGCCGCCTGGCATGCCGGCGTCAAGGAGAGAGATGATGGTTGCAGTCTCTTCGGGCGAGGAGGACGGAGATTGCGAGCCGTCGGGTGGTGGAGAAGAACAAGGGAGGGAGGGAAGCAAGCGGTGGATGCAGTTCAGTGACTCGCCAATCTTGCAAGGCTCGGCGCCATGGACGTACCAGTTTGACCGTAGCCTTGTCCGACGACTATGCCTGGATACCGTGCGCGAAATGCGGCGACCATCTGTGCTCCGACGACAACGTCGACACGAGTGGCAGTTCGAGGACAAGACGGGCATAGACGTCAGCATCTGCGAGTGTGTGGATCCTTCCCATTGAGAGAGCACGCGAGTCGCCAGAGGAAAGCGACATCTGGACGCACCTCGTTTGTGAGCGGCGCGGCGCCGGTCATCGCCAGTCTCACGCTCGACAAGTCGTACTCTTTGACGATGTCCTGCTTGACGAGCAGAATAAGCTGCGGCGGAACGAGAAAGAGCGTTGTGATGCGATGGTCTTGGATCGTTTGGAGGAATTGGCGGAAGTCGAAGCGCGGCATGACGACGATCGGTGTTCCCTGGTACAGCGAGCCGTGCAGTATTACAACTAATCCGTAGATGTGATAAAAAGGTAAGCAGGCCATGACAACGTCGCCCTTCTTCTCCTTAGGGTCGAACGGCTGGAGCGGGAGGGTCTGCTGCCAGTGCGACGAAGCTTGGAGGACGTTGGTGATGACGGCGTAGTGAGGGATCTCGACGGCCTTCGGCAAGCCTGTTGTACCGGAGCTGAACGAGAGGAACTGTCGTGGGAAGCGGATTGCAGGAGCGAAAGGGCAAGAGATGTCAGCGACTCCAACTACGCCATTCTTGGCACACTGACGCACCGCCAACCTTGTCTTCATCTCTCCCTGCCTGAGCGTGACTTTAGGCGGCAGAGGGTGGTCGCGAGATTCCTTGATTAGATCATCAAGAGTAGGAAAGCCGGCCGCGAGAGGTTTCGCGTTGACGGGCGGGTTCGACTCTTTCGCTGCCGACAGTCTGCGTCAGCCACGGCCTCGACTACTCGAGGGAGAGCGTTGCGCACTGGGTGGTCGGATAAGAACGATCATCTCGCTCGAAAGTCCGGACTTCTCGCACGCCTTGACGGTCGTATCGAGCGCGTCCGGGTGGACGACGATGAGCTTGACAGGGTGGGGCTTGTGGACTGCCCAACAAGGAAGTCAGCAGCGACCGGGCAGATAGGCCGAGGGATACGAACCGGTGCGGATCTGGTAAGCGAGTTCGTCCGCCATGTACGACGGGTTCGCACACGACGCTACCGCTCCAGCTCGCGCAGTCGCCCAGAGACATGGCCCGTAGTCAATGTCGTTCGGCGAGAAGACTAGCACCGTGTCGTGTTCCTCCAACCCGCGAGCTGCGAATGCGCGAGCGAGGTCGAGCGTCCGCTCCTTCGCCTGCTCGAACGTGTACGAGCGCGGCGAGTGAGCATCGAGGATCCACGGCCGCCCACGAGGGTCAGGTCGCTTGAAGGCTTTGGGGTCACGCGAGAAGGGCGTCTCGAGATCGAAGAGGAAGTCGAAGAGGGTCAGGGCCCGGTCAGGCAGCGGCGTCGTGCCAAAGTTGCTCGTGTACAAGCCAGTCTGAGCGTCGTAAGGCATCGTAAGCGTATGTCGAGGGGAAAGAAGAACGAGGAGCGGGGGACCAGAGTGGGGCTTGCCGGGCGAAGAAAGGGGGGACGGCGAGGAGAGTGAGGAATGCCGTCCAGTGCAGTCTACCCTCGCCACCTTCCCGCCTTCTTCTCCCGCGCGTACCGCCAAAAATCCTTGCTCACCATCGAGTCGGACTCGCGGGGGTTCCAGTCGTGCCACACGACATCGATCTTGTGAGCGGCGGCAAAGTCGAGAATTTGGCGAACTCGGCGTCGGGTACGAGGAGACGGGCGGTACGTGGACCGGTCGTAGGAGCGTTGCGGACGCAGCGATTTCTCGCGATCGTCCGGGTTGACGATGTAGCGCACTTCCTCCTCAGTTTCCTCGCCCGAGTCGCTGTAGTCCGCCTTGTTCTCCTCGTCCTCGTCCTCGTTCTCGTCGTGGTCGCCCCATGCCTCATCGCCTTCGTCGGATCCAACTATTGGCATCTGTGCGAGGTCCGGCCGTTTGTCGGAAGACTCCTCCTTCGCCTGTGCAGCATCCTTCACTGCGTCACCTGTAGCCCATTCTTCTCCCTCCACCTCGTCGACCTTACCAGACACCAGTAGCAGAGGCAGCGGCAGCGAGATTGAGCGCAGGTGCTGACTGATGGCTTCTTCATCGGCCTGCAAGCCGCGCAGAAGGTCGGTGATGGCGCGGTACGGCTTAATGCTCGGACGGTACGGAACTGTCGAGGACCACAGGAGGAGGATGTGTTGCAGTGCGCTCGGGTCGAGGAGCGGGAGGTTGCCAGTCGTATAGAACTGGACGGCCAGGTCGTTGAGCTCGAAGTCGGGTTTGAACAGGTACGGAAGGCGCGGGAGGTTCGAGTTTGGGCTGAGCTGAAGCATGTCGAGCCGTGTGAGGGAGGACGAGGGAAAGATGGGGAGGTAGGTTTCGTTGAAGTTGGCAACGGGATTGTACAATGTGTCGAGATGCACCGCGCGAAGGCTGGGTGTGATGTCCGGGCGCAGGATCGCCTTCATATCTTGCTCCGAGATATAGTTGTCCATGAAGGCGAGTTGTACGAGGTTGTGGAAAGGTTCAGGCGGAGAGCAAGAGAGGCGCACGGCCGTCATGGTCAAAGACTCGAGGTCTGCAGACTGACCCAGCGTCAGATAGTCTCCAAGTCAAGCAAGCTTAATGAACGGACTGGGGAGCATCGCAAAGTCTGCTGAGCATGTGCTCGGATATCCGTTGGCGGAGTGCGCTCCAGACATCCAGAGCCGGCGCAGTTCGACCAGGCTCGTCACGACGTTACGCACCGCATCATAGGTCCGCTGGTCGATCCACATCTCGTAAGAGGGCATCTTGTACGTCTGGACGAGCTGCGGGAGTTCCGGGCCCGCCTTCACCGCTGAGGCGAACTTGTAGACAGATGCCTGCTTTCGCAAGAGAACCGCCTTATATAGGAGAGGCTGTGCGATCTCTTTCAGCGCCCTGGACGCCAGGCAACACCGGCATAGGGTCTTCTGGGTCACATCCTGGCGGTCGTCGGCATTGAGGGATGAGGGACCGAGGGCAACGAGAATATGTCGGACAAGCTCGATGGGGAGGTTTAAGGGCATAAGTTAAGACGGTTGAGCGGGCTTGCAGGGCCAGCTAGGCGATGTGACTGCGAGCAGATGGTTGACGAAGGCCAAGAGAGGGGAATCGCTCCTCGAACTCATCCACCTCCCGCCTGCCCGCGAGGCTGAGCTGCGTTGGCAGCGATTGCTCTCAGAGCACCCGATGAGTGCATCCAGCTCGTCTCGCAAGCAACTTACAACCTCTACCGACCGTCTTCGACTTCATCAGTCTCAACTTCTCTCGCTCTCGACAGGCGGCAGGCGGTCGTTTCGCTAGTCCGCAAGGCTTCAGGTTGATTAGTAAGAGGCAACGGGACATGTCACGCTTCACGAAGGAGATTCCGTTGAGATCAAACGGATTCGGAGGGTCCGCGGAACGTCTCCATCTCGCTTCAGCCCTCTCTCCTCCTTTCCCCATCGTCCTGCTGGCTTATCGTCGTTCTTTCCGACGCTGTCGTCGGTCTCCGGTCGCCCTCTTCGCTACAAGCGCCATGACGTCCCGGAACGACTACGCAAGCCTGGCGCTCTCGTCCATCTCCTGGTTCACGCCTGCCAACAAAAACGTCTTCCCCGAATTGTGCAGGGGCAACTTCACCGACGTCGACCTGTACTGCGCGACCGGGACGAACGATTTGTGCTGCGGCCTCTGCCCAAACGTGATCCCGCGAACCTCCTCAACTTCGGCCTGCTCGCTAAGTTTCTCCTCCGCAGACCTCCGTCTCAGGGCTCGGCCAGTTCGTCTGGGCCATCCTCTCCTATGGGATTGCGTCCTTCGCCTACACTCTTGCGCCAGGCGAAGTCTGGGGCCTCGCAATAATGCAGGTCATGCTTTCGAATGCCTTCATTCTCGCCGGGTTGATCCGTGTGTGGGCGGGCGCTTCAGACGGCGGAATGGCAAAGTGGCAGGTTCAGTTTCTCTGGCCGCAAGCGCTCGCATGTGCACACTAGCTCTCCCTCGTCTCGCCTTTTCAAGTCGCTGACGTCGGTATCGCGCCCAGTCATCTTCATCATGGCCCCAGCGATCCTTACTCCCCAATGGGCTCGCCTCGGCAGATCCCAACTCGACATGGAGAAGATGCTTATCCGCCTGTCCGTCTCACCAAGACGCGTCACACGCGCTCAACTGCGAGAAGCAGAGGTCAGGCTCGTCAAGAGGCAGCATCAGACTTGGGGTTGGTGTGTGATAACGTTTTGGTTCGCCAACATGGTTCGTCGCTTTTTTCTTCGTTGAGAAGAGGAACGAAGGTTGATTCTGCGCCGGTGAACAGGTCTTCTGGACCGTCGCGTTCGTCTGGGCTTCTCGTGCCAACATCGACTACGCCCAATCAAACTGCGGAGACGTCGTCCAGCCTACCCTTACGCCAGTCATCGCGAGTGCGCCCTGCTCTCCGCTCCTCTCGATCGCTTCCGCTGACTTGGCCCGCCCGACAGCCTGCATCCTCGGCGGGGTTGCCTGGCTCATGGTCTTCTTCGACGCCTGGATCTTCCTCGGCAGAGACAAGATTGGCGGCAGCGACTAGCGAGTTCCGTCTCCTGCCCTGACGCCTCCCTTGTCGCGCTAACGAGAGAATGAGCGTGCAGCCTCATCGACGTTTGGGACTCGCGTTTCAACAAGACTGGTGTGCAGCGGACATGGAAGGAGCATCGTCGACTCGAGCGGCAGGTAACGGTCGGCGTGACAGTCGCGCTCTTCCTCCTCTGGGTGCGTCCGGGCGCTCGCCTTGTTTCCGCTCGCTCGACTCACGCTGGGACACCGCACAGCTCATCCTCAACTGCTGGATGTACATCGAGGGAATCAACAAGTTCCTACTCAGCGGTGCAGACTTTGTTACCTTCGGCCAAGTCGAGCAGGTGCGTTCCCTCCTCCCCCGCTCTTCCTGACTCGCTCTTCCTGACCCGCTCCAACGTGTTCGTGGCGCAGTTCACCGCCCTCTTCCCCGACTTGCTCGGCCTCTTCGCCGCCCTTCAGTCCTACTTCTCCTCCCGCGACGCGCTCAAGACCTGGCGGAAAGAATGGACGAGTAGCGAGCATAACGGTGCCGGCGGAGGTGAGCATGGAGGTGGTCGGGGAGGAGACGACTCGAGCGAGCCTCATCATGCACCTCTTCTCCCATCTGTCTCGAGGAAAAGCAGCTTCAGGTTCGACACGGACGTGGAGATGGAGAGGGCGAGGAAGGCGTCGAACTCGTCGGGATCGGGCTCGGGGTCGTCGAAGGGCAAGAAGAGGGCTTCGTCGGTCTCGAGTAGACGGAACAGGAAAAGCGAGGTGCTGTTGACGCACTCGGAGGACGCATATGCGCCGGGACCGAGTACGCGAGTCATGGATCGCAAGAAGGACGACTTTGGCTCGTCGCATCACTCGTCTCACTCGGCTTTGCAAGATTCGCACCACTCCGAATCGACGCACATGCCGACGTCGCGCCACGACAGCCACCACGAGCACGAACCATACCTCGCACCGCCCACGGCCTCGTCATCGCAGTACGACTCCCTCCTCGATCTGTACGATCATTCTCGTCCTTCGACGCGCCACTCCACCTCTTCGTACGACACCACATCGAACCCCCACGCGTCGTTCTCGTCGTTCAAGGACAAGTACCTCAACGCCGCGCCAGACGAGTTTCACGAGCGAGTTGTGAGGCAGCAGAGTCTGGGCCGGGAACGGGGTGGGAGAGACGAGAATCGGAGAAGAAGGAGGGAGAGGGAGTAGGGGAGTGCGCAGAGGCCGGCGGAGAGACGAGCTAGGCGCAAGTGAGGTCGAGGGTGACGAGGGTCGAACTGCCTCCCTCGGTTGCCGTGGCTCAGTACGAGCTCGGCGCTGCTCTCGTGTGCAGTCGTGCGTCGCTGCCTTCGTCTCCATCGAAGAGAAGGAGAGAGCACGAGTTGACAGGGGCTTGATCAGCTTGCCTCGCGTCTGAACGCGCGCAGGCCAGACGCGTCTCTCCTCATTCGCAAACCCTCCCCTCCTTCAAAGGGCTCTCTGCTGGGCTCACACCGGGGCTAGAGCACTCTCAGCACCTACACGAGACCGCCGTCACCCATCCCCGACCCTCCCCGCGCTTCTCCCGCCTCGCCTCGTCCACCCACCATGGTGGACCCGATGCAGGTCGACAATCAACCCCACAGTGGCCAGCCACGCTCGACGAGCCCTCTTGCATTCCCATCCAGCGAGCGAGACGCGCAGTCATCCCCGCGCAGGCCGGCGGGCATCGACCAGCTGCGCTCGTCTGGCACCGCCCGTGAGTCTCTCCTTAAAAGTCTCGCAGGCCTTCGCATCGAGATCTGACGCGCTTACACCGGTGAACAGCTCGCTCGTCGTCTCCCCTTGCCTTCCCCTCCTCCTCTGCCTCGCGTCCAGCCGCCCCGAACAACCGCCCTCTCTTCGCTCCCTCTGGTCTGTCCTCCGACGCTGGACTCGGAAGTGGAGCAGCAGGCAGCGCAGGCCCTCGCGGAGGACGCGACGACTCGCCCCTCTTCTTCCCTGGGTCCGTCGCTTCGCTACCTTTTCCGCCCGACCAACCGTGGCCCAACCTGACCTTCTGCTCGCTCTCCAGATCCGACTTTGGCTCCCCGACTCCTCGCCGCAACCACCGCGGCGACATCCACTCGGCTGCCCCTCCAACGCCCTCGAATCGCTCGAGCGCACGACGCGCAGCCGGAGCAAACGGCGCGATGCCTCCTTCGACCGCCGGCGCAGGGAGCGAACTCGGTTTCCCTTCGTCCTCCGCGGCCTCTCACTCTTCTCGTCGTCGTGCGAACGGTGGCGGCGGTGGAGGCGGAGACGGTCCGTCGTCTGGTGTTGGCGGAATGACCGACGGCGAAGACGAGGATGAGGACGACGACGGTCTTGTCACCGTGCTTTGGGGAACGACGGTCACGATTGGCACGTCGATGAAGGCTTTCGAATGGTTCTTGAAGGACTTCACGTGCGGTGATAGGCAGACTTTCGACCCGTGGAGGCTCGAGCAGGTGCGTTTCGCCCGCTTGACCCGAACGTCCTTTCTCCTACTGACGACTGATGACTGGGTGGCAGGCCCGCACGAAGCGCACCGAGCTCGAGACCAAGATGACTGAGGCGCACCTGCGTGGCGAGCTCGACACGGTTGCCATGATCCGCGGCCAACTCTCGAAAGTCCCTCTCGACTCGGACATCGAGTTCGCATACGCCAAAGAGCCTCCCAACAAGAAGCTCTACCAGTCCTACCTCGAGCGCATGCGCGACACGGGCCAAACAAACCTCAACCTCGACGTGGTCGACCTCCTCGCTTTCCGCTGGCGCGAGACGCAGGCGCGCGAGGGAGGAGCCCGGACGCGCGAAGACCGCGAGTATGCGCAACTGTATCGCAACTTTTTGCTCTACCCGCAAGAGTTGGTCCCGATCCTTGATCAGCAGCTCAAGGACTCGGCGCTCGAGTGGGCTTGTGCGGAGGAGAACTTGGGCGAGGGACCGATGAGGCTGGAGAATGAGCAGAGGGCGAGGGAGATGCATGGCGCTGTGTTCAAGGTTCGGCCGTACGCGGGCGAGACAAAGGTCAACATGCGTGACCTCAACCCGCAAGGTGCCTTTCGCGGGCCTCACGGTCCTCCGGGTCGTAGCAGGCGCTGACGGTCGTGCTCGCGCGCAGACATCGACAAGATCGTCTGCATCAAGGGCCTCGTCATCCGTGCGACGCCCATCATTCCCGACATGAAACTGGGTGAGTCCCACTCTCTCTCGCCGAGAGCCTCCTCAACTGACCCAACTCGGCTGCCAGCCTTCTTCCGCTGCAACGCCTGTTCGCACACCGTCACGGTCGAAATCGATCGCGGCAAAATTGCCGAACCAGACCGGTGCCCTCGCGACGTCTGCAACGTTCAAGGCTCGATGCTCCTCGTCCACAACCGGTGCGAGTTCGCCGACCGCCAGATCGTCCGTCTGCAAGAAACCCCCGACTCAGTCCCGGATGGCCAGACGCCTCACACCGTTTCGCTCGGATTGTACGACGAACTCGTCGATACCGTCAAGCCCGGTGACCGCGTTACCGTGACGGGTATCTTCCGTTCGGTCCCGGTGCGCCTCAACCCGCGACAGCGCGTCATCAAGAGTCTTTTCAAGACTTACATCGACGTCTTGCATGTCAAGAAGACGGACAAGCGGCGGATGGGCGTCGATGGCTCGACTCGCTCGGCTGACGACAGACGCGGAGTTGTCGGTGTCGGCATGGAGGACGAGACTGAGCGTCCCGGGCTCCTGCGAGACGACGACGAAGACGACGACTTGTATGCCGAAGATGGGCATAACGAGGACGAGCGTCGCGCCTCCACCCACGCGCGGATCAAGGAGAAACTCGTCGAGATCTCGCGTCGACCGGACATCTACGACTACCTCGCGAGAAGTCTGGCGCCGAGTATCTACGAGATGGACGACGTCAAGAAGGGGATCTTGTTGCAGTTGTTTGGCGGGACGAACAAGAGTATCGCCAAAGGTGGAGGAGCGGGAGGGCCAAGGTACCGCGGCGACATCAACGTCCTGCTCGTCGGCGACCCCGGTACGAGTAAGAGTCAGATCTTGCAGGTCCGTCGAGGATCCGGCTCGTCGCTGGCTTTGCCAGGTTGAACAAGGCTGACGCCCTCGTCGTCCTCTGCGCAATAGTACGTTCACAAGATCGCGCCTCGCGGCGTCTACACCTCTGGCAAGGGTTCGTCCGCCGTCGGTTTGACGGCGTACGTCACGCGCGACCCGGACTCGAAGCAGCTCGTCCTCGAATCGTGCGTTCAGCTTGCCTCGCTCCCGTTCTTCGCGCCGAACTGATTGGTTTTCTGCAGTGGCGCTCTCGTCCTCTCCGACGGCGGTGTCTGCTGCATCGACGAGTTTGACAAGATGTCCGATGCAACGCGCAGCGTCTTACACGAGGTCATGGTGCATCGGCTTCAACTCTTCTGCTCTCCGATCGCGCTGACTCGCTCTCTTCATCCTGCAGGAACAACAGACCGTCTCGATCGCCAAAGCCGGCATCATCACCACGCTCAACGCTCGCACGTCCATCCTCGCCGCCGCCAACCCTGTTGGCTCGAAGTACAACCTCAAGTGGCCGATCACGCGCAACATTGACCTCCCGCCGACGCTCATCTCGCGTTTCGACCTCCTGTACCTCGTCCTTGACAAGATCGACGAGCGGAGCGATAGGCAGCTCGCCAAGTTCCTCGTCGGCTTGTACCTCGAAGACAAGCCGCAGACTGCCGGTACCGACATCATGGTTCGTCCGCTCCTTCTGATCACGGAGCTACCTTGCTAACGATTGGCTCGCCTCGCAGAACATCGAGGACCTGACGGCCTACATCTCCTGGGCGCGCAACCACATCCACCCCGAATTGACGCCGGAAGCGTCGAACGCCCTCGTCCAAGCGTACGTCGAGATGCGCAATGCTGGTGCGGATGCGCGCAGCAACGACCGCAGGATCACGGCGACGACGAGGCAGCTCGAGAGTATGATCCGTCTCAGTGAGGCGCATGCAAGGATGCGTTACTCGGAGAAGGTTGAGGTGCGTCGCCCGCGCTCGGGCCTTTGCAGCCTCCACTCGCTGACAGCTTCGTTGCGCAGGTCGAGGACGTCACCGAAGCAAATCGCCTGATCCGCGAGGCCCTCAAAGAGTCGGCTACGGACCCTCTCACGGGCCTGATCGACCTCGACCTCCTCGGCGGCCAATCGACTCACCAACGCAAGCTGCGCGGCGACCTCCGCCGCGAACTCGTCGTCCTCCTCTCGACGCCGAACGCCTCGTCCAAGGGCCTCAAGTACGCCGACTTGGTTCGCCAGCTCGAGGCGCAGAGTAGCGTCTCGATCGACGCGCAGGAGTTGACCGAGGTCATCAAGAGCTTGGAGAGCGAGGGAAGCGTCAGGGTGTCGGGCCAGGGAAACGCGAGGATCGTCAAGCTCATCGGTGGGGTGCAGCAGGTTGAGATGTGAGGCGGGGGTCAACGGTTGTCTTTGCTTACTGTACTGGTTCTCCTGGGTTGGTCTGTCTCTGTTATTCGTAATGTATCCCACGTGGTTTCCGTCTATGTGTGTGCGCATGTCTGCGTGTGTCTATGCTTACGCGCTCGAGGAAAACAATTCATCACAAGCCTCGCTCACTTCCCCCCCCGTCGTCCCACTCCTCATTCGCATACGCCGCGTCCGTCAGGATGTTACTCAACCCCAACCTCTTGACATCCTCCCAATCCTCCCTCGAGCCGGCATACCACAACCCGAGATACAGCAACCCATTCAACGAGATCGTAAACTCCCCCTCCCTTCCTTTCCCGGTGCGAGGGACTCTCACAAGTCGATCGGTACGTGGGACGAGATGGATATGTCGAGAGGTTAGGAAGAGGTTGTACGATTCGCGTTTTTGGCCTGCTGGAGGGAGACGAGGGGAGTTGGTGGTGGAGAGGAATGTTGAGCGGGTGTGGAGGAGAGATTGGTAGAGCGTGTAGAGGGCGGTGGAGGTGAGTGTCAAGGAGGAGGGAAGGGGTTGGTAGAATTGGACCCAGGGAAGCGGGAGGCGGGGGGCGAGAGAGGGCGCAAAGGTGGACGAGCGAGAGGAGGGAGGAGTCGGGGGGAGAGAGCGGGCAATTTGTTCGGGACCGGGTGGGATAAAGTGCTGGAACGGGCAGAACTGAATGTCTGTGCGAGAATAGACGGGTGAGCGAGAGTGCGAGAGCCGGGAGGCGAAAGAGTCACAAAAGGCTTACGGAGGTGAGGCTGCGATGCGCCGGCGAGGGGACCGCCGCTGTGAGATGGCGAGCATCGTAAGCGCGAGTCAATGCGCCAAGTCAGTGTACGACTGCGAGCAGGCCCTTGGTGCGCCGACTCACTTGAAGAAAATGACGGCTTCTCGCCCGCTGTCCGCATACGCCTTGACGATCCTCCAAGCGGCCCACAGGTCACTCTCAAGCAAGTCACTCGTCTGCGGCCTGAACGACTGGCCGCCCGTCTCAAAGTGCGGGATGAGCATCGCGTGTTCTGCTCAAGCAGACCGTCAGCGCTCACTTGGGGCGTGAAGGCGAGGGGACGCACCTGGCATGAGCGCGTGCAAGTTGTGCACGATCGAATACGTCACGCCGCTTTCCTCCAAGTCGAGGACTTTCTCTCCCCTGGCGTAGTCGGGACCCTCGAGAGGATCTTTGTCGCGTCGCTGGCTCAGATCCGGTGTCCTGCGCGATGACGGTTAGTCGTGAGATAGCTGTAGTACGCTGTCAGATACTTACTTGGGCGGCACAGCTGGCTTGTCTGCGAGTTGAGGGACGACATGGCCCCAGTGGGTGATCCCCTCGTCCTCGACACGCTCGCTCGCCGTCGAAGCGTACAGATGGATGTGACCCGCTTTTTCGGATTCTGAAAACGAACTTGCAACCCTGTCTGGGATGTGTGCGTCCATCGGAGGGATGCGTGTGTGGACGTGAAGTGAGGGGGTTGTAGCGAGGTGACGACTGGACGGGGGCGAGCAGGAGTTGCACGAGCGCGTAGCAGAGATTCAGTGGAGTCTATCGAGCCACTCAGCTCGCAGCCTCGTTGTAAGCGAGAGATGTCAAACTCTCATCACTCACCACCCCAAAACGACTTTCCCTGGTCGACGGTCGCCTCTTGCTCGCCCCGTCTCCGGATCCTGGCGCTCTTCTGAACAGTCCAATAGGTTCGCAGCTGTCGACGTACCCCGGCTGTCCACTCGACCCGCCCGACACCATCCCCCTCTCTCGCTCGACCACGGCTCAGCGGGACCGAGGAGGACAGTACTCAGTGACGGCGCGACAGACAGGAGGTGCGTGCCAATTCCTCCCCGACCTCGTCACGGCTCTCGCACCCGTCGCTGCGCGAGCCCCTCAGCTCTCTCCCTCGTCCTCCTTACTCGCGCTTCTCTTCCCGCGGTCACAGATCGGCAGCAAACTGACTTTCTTCGCTTTAACCCACGTCGTTCCGAGAAACTATGCAGCTCTAGCTTCACCACGCTCAACACCTCGCCGACGCACACTCCTCCGTTCTGGACCTCGATCACTCCCCTCTTCCCTCACCTTTCACGCTCGAATCCCGCTTTCCTCCAGTTCACACCTCTCAGCGTGACCAGTCTCTCATCCCTGAGACACTAGATGGCAGATCTTGCCTCTCCGCGCCCCTCGTCCCCTTCCTCCCGTCCTCCCCTCATCCGCGGCTCTACCGACCCCCAACCCGCCATGCACGCCTCTTCTGCCCTCCTCGACGCGTCCAATCACCCCTCACTCCCTCGGCCGCGTTCTGCAATTCCAGGACAGGCGGCAGCGGTGGTCAAGAAGGCGTTGAGTTCGGACGAGTTTGTCAGGCGAATGAAGAGGGGCGAGCAGGAGTTGGGGGACGACGAGGGCGGGAAGAGGAGGTATGTCAATGCTGGTGAAGGAATGGGCGCGAAGAAAGGCGAGGACAAGGCCACAGAGACGGGTCAGGCGCACCAGCAGCACCAGCAGAGGGTCCCGACTTCGAGACCGACCAGTCCCGTTGCGCATCTTCACGCGCGCGTTCCTCGCTCGAGTCTGAACGTCGCTGCGTCGCGCTCGTCCAACACGGGTACGAGTCAAGCCGGCTCTTCCTCGTCGGGTGCGCCCTCGTCCGCCTATTCCTCCCTCACCCCCAAACCCCGATCGCGGTCTCGCCTACCCCTCGTCCTCCCGCCTGACGCCTCACACATTTCCACACCTTCCTCTACTCCTCTTTCGAGTCTCTCGAGCGACACCCGTCCACGCTCTTCGCTCTTCCTCTCCCTCTCGCTCGGACCGATCCCGCCTTGCGTCACACCGACGGAGGTCGTCGCGTGTGGTGGCGAAGCGGGTGGAAGGGCGCTCGAGGCGCAGGTGCAAGAGACGGATCTCCAGATGCAGCTCGTCGGCGGAAATCACACGCCAGCGCCCGAGAAGACGCTGCCCAGTCCGCTGGCAAGTCCGAGGAACCGCGTCCCGCTCGCGCTCACGCCGACAGAACAGGATCGTCCCGAATTGAGACCGCAACAGGGTCGTCGTCCGTCGTCCCTCGCGCCGATGTCGACCTCGCGCCCGCTCTCGTCTCTCCAAGTACCCGAGTCGTCACTCCCCTCGCCTGCCCTCTCCGGCTCGTCGTCGACCAACTCGTTCATCTCGGCCGACTATACGGGTCTCGCGTGTCCCGTCCCTGTCCGTCCTTCCCGCATCTCGCTCGCGATGCAGAAATCGGCTTCGGCAGGTGCGATTCCTGGCAGACGACGGGCCTCGGGTCGATCGCCTGATTCGACGTCGCCTCCTCGCCATCACGACGCAGGAGACTGCGACGAATCGAAGCGTCCGCCTATCGCGACTTTCACGTCGTTCGAAGAGGCGTTCGGCTTGAGCGCGCCGCTGAGTCCGCCTCCTTCGCCTCCTCCGCCCGAACCGACTCCGCCGCCTCAACAGCAGGCTTCCAAGAGCTGGTGGCCCCTCTGAGCATAGCATCTCCTTCGCATTTTCTTGTCCATCGTGCCCTCAAGGTTGTTGTTTCGACTCGTTTGCTCCGCCGTCCTTTGCCCCCCCCCCCCCCCCGCCCCCCGCCATTGCCGTTCCATTCGTGTGTGCCATCTCGCATTTGCAGTCGTCTTTCCCTTTCGATCCAGCTGGCAATCCGCGAGAATGAACGGGAGTCCGTCGTCTGTGTCGGCAACACACGGCGTCGCTTGTCCTCCTTCCCTCTCGCTCACAAATACGCTCGGGAACGATGCGCGCCACCGTGATGCTCCGAAACGCCTACAACAGGTCCAACACGGCCGCCTTCATCGGCCTCGGGTGCGTCCACCCACTTGCACTCCTCGCTCCCCACCTCTCGGGTACTCACCGCCTGCGACGCGAGCACACAGCGCCATGGGCCGCGGCATGGCCGCCAACCTGCTCGACAAGTCTTTTGCTGGCTCTCAAGGTGCATGGGGCGCCGAAGCCGCGCGCAAGGGGGAGCGAGGAGCGTTTGTGGTCTACGATGCCTTCCCCTCGGCTCTCAACCAATTCCTCTCGTCCCACACCAACGCTTTCGCTGGACGCGATGTCCTACCCGCTAGCTCTCCTGCCGGCGCTACGAGACTCGCGAGCACGATCGTGACCATGTTGCCGAGTTCGAAAGAGGTTGAGGAGGTGTATCTTGGCGAGAATGGGATCAGGGAGGCGTTGGAGGGCATGTCGGAGGAGAAGAGGGGGGAGACGTTGTTGATTGATTGCACGACGGGAGACAGGGAGGAGGCCATCCGCGTCGCGAAGGAGATGGAGAGTTTGGGCGTCAAGATGGTGGATGCGCCGGTCAGCGGAGGCGTTGTCGGCGCCGAGAAGGGCACGCTCAGCTTCATGGTCGGCGGGTCTGAAGAGGCGTGCGTTTGTTCCCCTTTCGACTGCGTCGGAATCGGGGCCTGACGACAAGCGCCGCGACAGCTTCGCACAGGCGCAACCGTTCCTCCAGAAGATGGGAGCGCGGTACATCCACTGCGGCGCATCAGGCAATGGCTTGTGCGTCCCTCCTCTCCTCACCCTGTTTTTGCAATGACTGACGACTTTCCGTTGGGCAGGGCTGTCAAGATCTGTAACAAGTTCGTCTCGCCTCACTCCCTTCCTTTCCGCCTGACCTTCCTAACCTCCCCGCTTCTCTTGCTGCAGCCTCTTGCTTGGCATTTCAATGATCGGCACTGCGTGAGTCTACCGCGAATGCATCTGCCGAAGTTGCGAAACTGACGAAGCCTGTTCGCAGGGAGGCCATGCTCCTCGGCAAATCGCTCGGTCTCTCCTCCGAGCTCCTCGCAACCGTCATCAATACCTCCGTTCGTCCTCTCCCCCCACTCCATCTGCAGACAGGCTAACCGACCGTGGCGAACGGCACAGACCGGCCGCTGCTGGTCGAGCGAGACAAACAACCCTGCGCCCAAAGCGACTCCTACGATCCCGACTCCGGCAGATCGCGGCTACACAGGCGGGTTCCTCTCCAAGCTCATGTCCAAAGGCGCGTCATCCCCTCCCTCCTTTCTCTCATATCCAACTAAATTCTCCTGCACGCGGCAGACCTCAACCTCGCCCTGACCTCCGCCTCACGCTCCGGTGTCCCCCTCCCCCTCGGTCAATTGTCCGGCACGTTGTACCAAAGACTCGCGGCGCATGAGGAGTTTGCGGGAAGGGACTTTAGTGTGGTTTATCGGTATTTGGAGGAGGCGATGGAGGGCGGGTTTGGGGAGAAGAGCGCAAGTGGGGGAAAGAAGGGAGTGTAGTGCGTGGGTGAAGGTGTAGAGAAGGAGAGGAGAGAGCAAGCAATGCAGGGCTTCCCATGAGATCTCGTCGCCGTGAGAGTCCGTCGTCGCGGCGGACGACAGGCAGACTTCCGTCGTAGCAGTGCGTAGAGGAGGTATGTACGTCTAACGAGGGTCAGGAAGCGCAGGGAGAAAATAAGGATATGGTAATCGGCTCGTGGACCTCCGCCCTTCGCACCCTCGAACGGCCGGGGTTTTCCTTTCCGCCACGCGTTTTCGACTTGCCCGTCTTCATCTTGCCATCGCAGCCGCCCCAACCGCAATTACAACCGGCCAGAACCCGTCTGTCCCTCTCCTCACTCTCCCAATCCCCGACTTCGGCCGTCCCGTCCCTCTGACACTCCCACTCGCGCCTTGTGTGGCCGTAGCTGAGAGCGTGGCGCTGGGAGATGTTGTGGGGATTGAGAGCAAGCGCGAGGGGAAGGAGGTCGAGAGGAGGGATGAGGCGGGAGAGGTTTGGGAGGGGTTCGGTGTTGGAGGGAGGCTGGAGGTCGTGGGTGCTGTGGGCGTAGTCGAGAACAGAGACTGCGGAGCAGAGTACGTGTCAATCGCATCTCTTGAGCGCAAGCTCGACAACCTCCTGAGGTCAGAAACACAAGCTCGTCTGCTCGTCTGCGCCGTCGAAGCCGGCTCACCTCCGCAATCACATTCGCTAATAGCCGATGCACCGCCCAAGTTGGGTGGTAATGCCTGCCCGTTCGGCGCGGCAAAGTACTGCGAGAAAGTGGCGGTTTGGGTGTTGAAGTCGTCAACGGTATTGTTGACGATGGCGTTGTCGGTCGTAGCGCCTGCCACGGCAAGGTCGTAGAGCGTGATCGGATGAGAAGAGTTGAGGGTCGAGAGATACTGAAGCCAGACTGCCGAGCGTCCGAGATCAGCTCCGGCCGCCGATCAGCTTGTGGAACCCTTCTCACTGTGGCCACCGGATACAGTCTGCAGCAAGCGAGGAAAGCGATCAGCTCGACCGACCAGGAGGAGAGGAGGAAACGGAACGTACGCCCCCAATGCCCGGAAAGTTGTTTACGCCTAACGCCGGATTGTAGCCAGTCGTGCTATAGGAGTCTGGTCGTGGACGAATGTGTGAGCGTGTACATCTTGCGCGCCGAAGCCGCAAGTTGACGAACCTCCGAACGCGAATCTGTGAAATTTGCGAGTGTCAGTCAGCGAGCAGGCCCGTGTGACTGCGTGAAGGGCACGCACATGGTGTCTATGTCGTCTAATACGATGTTCGAGGCTGCCTGAGCCCGCGCACTTCTAAAAGCGGCACATCCGATGAGGAGGAAGCCGAGGGTGAGGGAGCGCGAGTACGCGGTCGTGCGCCTGCGCGGTGGCCGAGGCATAGCGAAGAAGGTAGTCTACGAGGATTGAACGCGGTTGCTAGTCTGTACACACGCTGAATGGGTTGCTGGAACGGTGTGGGGGATGCTCTGAATGACGGAGGGGAGTCGCCGAAGCAGGATGGCGGACGAGTGCGAGTCGATAGGCAACAGAAAGACGGCACAGACAGGAAGCGAGCAGCTCAAGGCAGCAGCATGATGAACGGAAGCAAAGCAGTGAGCGGGGAGAATGGGAAGAGGTGAAATGTGAGGTTGGCCAGGCTTGTCGCGTTGGAAGCTTTTGGGAAAGCGAGGAGCTGCGAAGTGCGATGCTTGAAGCTCACGCACAAGCAGCGTAAATCTCTAAGAAGGGCTTAAGAGAGGAACAGCTCCGACGACTTCTCTTCGCTTCTGCTCGTCCGTGACCACCGCTAGTTTGTCGTCGAGCCAACGTGATGCTGGTATGATGGCTTCTACAACGGTCATTGCCTTCGACTGGACCTAGGGGCCCAGGTCGTCGATGTCGGCGCTCTTGATCTTCCCGTCGAGGAGAAGCTCGGCCATTACGTATCCCGTTCCCGGTCCTGCTCGTCACGCGAAGTCAGCGCAGATCGTCGAGAGTCAAGAGAGCCCAGCGCAATGCACCGTTGCAGATTCCCCAGCACGAGTGACCCGACGCAACGTACGCTCCCTGCGCAATCTTTCCAATCACCGGATCGCCCGACCCAACAGGCAGATAACAAGCCTGCCGCCGCTCAACAGTCGCGCTGTACTGCCCGTTATCCGTCGAGAGGTAGTCGGGTGCGAGGCGCGCGGCTTGCGAGATGAGGAGGTCAATGGCTGAGGATTCGGTTGTGACGGATGAGGCGAGGGTTGGGAGTGAGGAGGAGTCGGTTGGACCGCAGATGTAGCTCGTACCGTCGGGACGGTCTGCGAAAATAACGTCAGCTCACCGGAGTCGGAGGACTGCACGGGCGCGAGGAAGAACAGCGCAAGCTGCCTCCTGAGCGCCGCTAGACTCGGGAGGTCGGGCGGACTCACTATAGACCTCAGGCTCCGCATGACGTCCTCCACCCTCCTTGATCGACGTGAACAGCGCCTGAGCAGGCAAGTCGCGTCCCGGCGCCGTCTTCAGCACGATTGAGTGCGCCCGACTCCCCTTAATCGCCTTCGCCCGTCCCGCCTGCTTGTCCAACCCGAGCTTAGAGAGGAGCTTGCCCGTCCAGGGACCGGCGGTGACGACGACGTCTGTGACCGGTACAGTACTGCGGTCTTGTGAAGCGGAGTCACGAGGCGCAATGGAGAGGTCGTAGCCGCCATCCGCTCGAGCCTGTGCACCCTCGATCGAACCGTACACAACCTTCACGCCAAGTTTCTCCGCCTCCTCAACCATGGCTCTCGTGAATTGCTCAGGGTGCACCTGCGACGTCGTTTCCTGGTTTCCCAGCACCTCAGACGCCGTCAAGACGCCCTTGTTGAGCCAGGGGAAGAGATCTGCACCCTTCAGCTTCTTGGAACGGCTGCTGAGCTTGGCGGAAGAGGAGGAGGACGACGAAAGGTCGGCGGAAACGCTGAGGGTGTCGAGGCGCCGATAACCCCATCGGTCTGTGCCGCCGTACTCTGCCGCAAGTTCAGAGTGTAGTCGATAAGATAGGGCGGCGAGAGAGGCTGTCGCAGGCCTAGCGAGGAGAACGCGACTTTACGTCAGCGGAGAAGGGTTGCGACGATGGAGGGAAGGGGATGCACCCGTGCCAATCCAATGCGAGCAGTCCTCCGGCCTTTCCAGACGCTCCAGCGGCCACAGACGACCCCTCGAACAGCGTGATGTTGACTGGTAACGATCGTTCGCGAGCGAGTCGAGCTGTCCAGAACGCCGTCGAGCTGCCGATGATGCCTCCGCCGACGATCCCGATGTGTCTAGGTGAGCTCATTGTTCGGCTGCACAGTGCTTGAGCCAGCACGAGCGAGTGTAGAGCGAGAAAGTGACTGGTCGACGTCGAAGGAGCTCCACCGCTCCACCCGAACCGGGTTGACCTCGTCCGTCTCGCTCGCTGCGACAAACTGCGCTGCGAGGTGTGAGATGGCAGCCTCAAAACCACGCTTCTTCCTCGGCTCGAAACGCGGAGGCGCCGCTCCCTCCTCCGCCTCCCGCACGTCGACTCCCTCTTCATCAGCTCGCGCTACTCCCTCTTCATCAAAGGCCCCGCCGCCGCCTGCAGATGCGCCAATCCTCGGAGCGGATGGAGATAGGAGGATGCAGGAGTTCTCGAGCCCGGACGATGTCTGCCCCGTGTGCAAGGTCGACCGGTACCTCAACCCGAAACTGAGGCTCATGGTCAGCAAGTGCTACCACAAGATGTGCGTCGGAGATTGGCTCTATGGGTCTGTGTGATTGTACTTGACCATCCGTCATGTCCACCTGCTCCACTTGGCGATTTGCAGGTGAGAAGGCTTCTGCTGACTAGACTGCGCCTACTTGACCTCACGCTGGGGGCAGATCGCTGCAAGCTTGACGCAGCGGTAGAACCATATTTACGCACATCCCGTCTTTCCACAGGTGCGAATCCTGCCTGGACCGCCTCTTCTCCCTCGGCCCCGAGCCCTGTCCCGTCTGTGGCCAAACCATCCGCAAGTCGCAGTTCCAGCCCCAGATCTTTGAAAACCTCGAGGTGCAGAAGGAGGTGGCGGTGCGGAAACGGACGGCCAAGATGTGAGTGGCTGACGACTGCCGCATTGCAAAGTCGGGACTAAAGAGATTTTTGGCTATGTTCTGCTGCCCTTGTGCCGTCGGGTCTCTCGCAGCTTCAACAAATCTCGCGAAGATTTCGCCTCCGATGCAGCGTACAACGACTACCTCGAAGAATACGAATCGATCACCTTCTCCCTGATCCACGCGATCGGGTCGGACCTCGCCGCAACAGAAGCCAAGATCCGTGCGTACGAGTTGCAGAACCGGCAGAGTATCGAGGACAATGAGGAGAGGAGGGAGAGGGAGAAGATGGAGTTGGAAGCAAGGGAGAATGGGGAGAGGGAGTGGAGGGAGCTGGAGAGGAGACGGTACATGGAGGAGGAGGAGCGGGTGGCAAAGGAAAAGGAGGCGGATAGACGGAAGGTGCTGCAGCTGCTCGTACGATGTTTTGGTTTCTCTCGAGCACGCGAGCTAGCTGACAAGTCTTCCGCTTCCCGTTCCTCCTAACGTCCTTACTGCTTGCGCCATATTTTCTCGGCTTCTGCCGACTTCGACGCGTCTGCTCGCAGGAGTCGGGCACTGCCGACGCCGCGAGCATCGTCGCCGCCTCCCGGAAACGCTCGTCAGCCCGCGACGCCTTCCTCCCAACCGACGACTCCAGCACTCCCCGCCTCAAATTCCTCGCCAACCTCACCAACAAATCCCACTCTACCTCCTCCGAACCCGAAGAACCCCTCGACGCGCTCGACCCGCTCGACAATGAGACGCTCTACGACCCGTACGACGCGCTGTATACCATCTTTCCTCGGTTGTCGGTTGCAAGGGAGAGTGGGGGGAAGTCGTATGACCCGGGTACTGGGGCGTTGGTTAAAGAGGCGGGGACGGCGGATGAGGGCGGGTTCATGGTCGAGGAGGTTTGGGAGAAGGCGGTCAGGAGCGCGGTGGCGGGGTTGTGGGATGCGCCGTTGGGATGGCAGGAAGCGGATGCAGATGTGGAAGGTAATGGCGTCGCGGCAAGTGTCATGCAGGTCGACGTCGCGGGATGAGGGGCGATTGGCGCGAGGGGGAAGGTCTTCTCCAAAACCCTCCTTCGCCTCTGGCCGTCTGGGATTGGCACCTCGCTCGTACCCATGTGCTGCAACAACACGATTAAGCGGCATCCAGCCAAGACTGGCCAGCAGGAGAGGAAGGAGATGCCTTCCGCTTTGAAACGGCCGCTCTCCGGCCGCTCTGGCTCTCCCTCCTGCAGCTGCTCGTTGTAGAGGCCGCGCTCGCGTGACGGAGAAAAGATTGTTCGCCGGCGATGAAAAGCTGCTTAAGACTCGCAATTTACCAGTTCGCCACGGGGTTACCTTTCCCGTCCACTTGCACTCGACAACTGTCGAGACCACGCTCTGAGCTTGACTGATTTGCTAGACTGGACTGTATGGCATATCTGTGTGCGACGCAACGCTCAGCGTCGCCCGTCAGCCCGCTCTCGCGTCCACACGACCCCTCATCTGCCCCACATCAGTCCTCGTCGGCCTCATCCCTCCCACGAGCGCGCACACCTGCCACCGAGTCGCACGATCAACGGAGAAGACAGGTCGAGGAACACTGCGGGCATGTCAGGCTGGTGAGGGACGGCGAGAAACCGGCGTTCGAACTGCTCGTCCTCGTGAGTTCTCTAGATCTAGCCGCGCTCCTTTCTGGCGGTCTCGGGGCTGTTGGGATAGATTGCTGACTGTATGCTCGACCGACGACAGGGCTGTGGAGGCGGTCCCATCGAGACGAACCTCAGCAGCTTCCTCATCAAACCTTACGGCCGGAAGTGGACAGACGGATGCACCGGTCTCGAGGGTATGTCCCACCGTCGTCTCCACTGTCTCACTGGTTCTCTTGCACCGTCCTAAGTCGCGCTGGCCCATTTCTCCTCGCTCTACAGGAGGTTCGACAATCGGAGCCCTTGCCCATCTCGTCGAGCACAATCCCTATGCTTTCGAAGGTTTCGGATTGGGCATTGGTGTGGATGCGGATGAGCTTGAACAGAGTGTGCAAGGACGGGTGGGCGCGAAGAAGCAGGTTGGGGTCGGACGGGAGGGAGGAGGAAAGGCGGCAGGACGGATATGGGATATCATTCGGTACGTCTGTTCGTGTCGAGAGGGCCCGCATACGTCTACTTCGCACTCGCGAGGATGTATGCTGGCAACTCCTGGCGCAAGGAATGCGCTGATGCTACTCCCCGCAGCTGTTTTGCCGTCACCCACGCTCACCTCGACCATATCGCCGGCCTGATCATCTCCTCCGCCGCCTGCCGACCTCCACCAAAACCCGTCTACGGCATCCAACGAACGATTGCAAATATCGAGCGAGTAATGGACGGAGGACCGTGGCCGATTTTGGGCGGTTGGGACGACAGTGTGACGATTGGACGGGCCTATCATTACAAACAGTGCGTTACGGACCTTGTCTTGTGCGGATTGTTACCTGGAAGGCGTGCTGGAAGAGGGCGCCGCGGGGCGAAGCAAGGGCCTCGCCGGACCTGCGCAGATTCCGCTTGCGAGGGAATGGGCTGCTGTGCCTCTGCCTTAGCCGCTAACAATCCCCCGACGCCCTCGCAGCATTCCCATGCCGAACCCTCCCTCTCTTCCTCTCTCCGACTCGCTCTCCTTCACCGCCTTCCCGCTCTCACACGGTACCGACCCGTCCTTCTTCCACAAAAACAAGAAGCGAGGTCACGCGGCTTCGACCGGCGACGGGAACGCATGTCTGGTAGAGTGTTACGACTCGACGGCGTTTTTCGTCAGGGAGGAGGAGAGCGGGAAAGAGATGTTGTTCTTTGGAGATGTCGAGCCGGGTGCGCATGGTTGCTTCTCCTCACTCGTCGAGGCAGGCTGACGATTCTAGTGAGGAACAGACTCGATTTCGCAGCGGAGCTTGAATCGGGATATCTGGAAGGTTGCGGCGCCGAAGATTGCGCGGGGCGACTTGAGCATCATCTTCCTCGAGTGCAGCTATCCCGTTCGTCTCGCCGTTCCTCCGCTCTCCAAACACATCTGGATTCACAAGACTTCGCATCGCGCGCAGTCGTCTCAACCGAAGGACAAGCTGTTCGGACACTTTTCGCCGCCGTACATCCTCGAGGAGATGGAGGTTCTGGCGGAACTGGTTATCGAGGCGCGGAAGGCGATTGACGAGAGTCAGGAGGAGGCTGAGCGGGATCCGCTGCGAGACGTCATCGGTGAGTCCAGAGCGAGAGAGACTGGGTTGCGTTACGTTGCGCCTACTTACCCGCCTTGATCCGCCAATCCACAGTGGTCATCCAGCACATCAAGGACGACATCTTCACCTTCTCGAGTCCGATGTCGGACGCCCGGCCTCCCGTTCCGCCGAAATCCGTCCCCTCACGAACTAACTCTCCCCTCCCTCCGCTTCCCGGCTCGGCGAAACCGCAAACTCTGCAACCCCCGCTACCCACCACTCGTCCAGCATCCCGCAGCCTCCCCTCATCGTCCCGTTCGCCGTCTCGACCATTCGCGATGCACGATTCTCCCCTGCTCTCCATGTCCCCTCCCGCTCCGTCCGTACCGATTCGTCGACCTTCCTCGGCCGCATTCGCATTTTCCTCGACCTTCCCAGCTTCAAGTATGTCATTCACGACCCCGCCTACGGGGCCGGGATCGAGACTGAGCATGAGTCTCGACGTTTCGCCAACTGGATCTGCCAGTTCAGGCGCGGGAGCGGGCAGGAGGGTTAGCACACCCGCTGTGATTTCCCATGCCCACGCCCACGCCCACGCCCACTCTCACTCTCACTCTCACCTGGGGGAAACGAGCGCCTGGACAGGTCGGACGAGCAACCCTTTCTCGCTGTCACCTGTTGGGTCACCGGCAAGGTCTCCTGCAAGGGGGGAGTTGTTGAGTCCCACGACGGCGACGACGACGAGCGGCTCGAGTCCGGCAGGAGGAGCGCTCGCTTCCCCTCTTGAATTGGCGGTCGTCGAGCGAGGCAGACCTGCGCGGCTGGATGCAGACGAGCTCGTGAAGCGTGTTAGTACAGCTTCGATTGTCGCAGAAGGCCACAACGACGGCGGGTGTTCCGTGGAGGAGGAGGAGGAGGAGGAGGAGGAGGAGGAGGAGGAGGAGGAGGAGATGGTTGAGGAAACAGTCCACGAGCGGATCGAGCGCGAGTTGAACGAGTTGGAGGAGGTCGCGCGAACCGGGGTGAGGTTCTTGATTGCGAGGCAGGGGATGCGACTTGGTGCGTCCCGGCCTCTCTTCTGTCCTCGTTCGGACAAGGGCTGATGAGGTTTGGGTGGCAGTCTTTTGAGCGCCCCAAGCGAACGGACGCGGACATGCCCTTTGCCTCACGGACTCCACCTTGTTGAAATCCTGTGCATATCTTGTCTACCTCGAGACCGTCCTCTCCCCTCTCTCTCTCTCTCTCTCTCTCTCTCTCTCTCTCTCTCGGTTATCCTCTCGGCGAGCTCCGTGAAGAGATGCGTAGCAATCGCGGTTAACAGCCCTCTTACCCCGCCCTCCGCGCCGTATTCACAAACCCAGTCCCCACACAACTCAAGACGTACTCGTCCCGCTCCTTTCCTCCTCCTCCTCCGCCTTCATCTGCTGCGTCGGCGGCGGTGGAAGGGAGGGGAGAGACGGGTTTGATTTTGAACGTTGTGCCAAAGAAAGCCTTCAAGTCCCTCAAATGCGCGATTCTTTGGCGCACCCCCATAAACCATCAGCTCCCGCTCTCTGCTGAAAGAAAGGGGAGAAGAAGAAAAAAGAGAAAGAAAGATAGACTCACAACCCGGCTTCCAAAGGCCCAGCGACCCTCACTTTCCCCACGTCCTCTCCTCCCAACACTAACATCGTCGTGACGAGCCACTCCCAACCTCTGTCTACGCATCCACCGCGAGCGATTTCGGTGAGGAGTTGGCGCGCGGCGATGAGGCCGAGGTCTTCTGGTGTTTGGAGGGAGGAGCTGGTGGAACGGGAGGGGCAGGAAGAGGATTCGGAGGAGTGGAGGACGTGAGAGGTCGAGGAAGCGACGAGGGTGATTGCATACCCGGGGGACCTGTTCCCTCACACATCAGCACGCACGCGGGAAAGAAGAAGGAGAAGGAGAAGGAGAAGGATGGGAAAGGGACACACTTGCCACTGTCTTCCCCGCGGTAGACGTCGGTGTAGATATAGATATCGGGGATGTAGCGGTTCAAGACGCTTCGAGCGGACGCAACGAGGCGGTTTGCGAGTTGTGGCGAGACGCGGACCGAGTGGCTGTTTATCCCCGAGCATCAGCCTCCGTCAGGGTTACGCTGAGAAAGAAGTGGGGAGGGAGAGAGACGCACGCGATTCCACGTATTTTCGAGATGCGACCGAGAGAGGTGAATTCAAAGCCGGATTTGATTGAGCGGACCGAGGGACAGGTGAGGGTTACTTCGCCCCCGCCGAGAGGCGGGTGGCCTCGTTTCGTGATCTGCGGGGCGTGCAGCGTGAGCACAAGACTGAAGGGAGAGAAAGGGGAAAGGCGGACGGACCCTCAACTCTACGCCCTCTTTGTCGAGGAACATGGCGAGGTGAGGTAACCCGCTCGTCCTGACCACGTCTACACTCGCGTCCCTCCCATCCGTCGTGACGCCCCTCAACGTCAAACTGAGATCCTTCTTCCCGAACGGCGCGATCGCCAAGAGCGGTTCGAGGAACCACCCTACGCCCCGTTCGAGCGGACACTGGTGCGTGACTTGGCCGTGCTGGATCGTGCCGGGGTGGAAGAGGACACTGGTCCCCGTATACGAGATCTCGACCTTCGAGCCCTGTGTGAGTTTCTCGACCAGGCGGAGGAACGAGACTTCGTAGACCTTCAAGCCGGGGTTGTCGTCGTCTGGCCGGATACGGTCTATCCGTACTGGGCGACGGGATAGGAGAGAGAGGATGAGGCGGTGTCGAAAGCGGGAGTGGCCTGTGAAGTGCAGGACGCGCGAGGACGAGGTGGGAACGGGTGTGGACGAGGACGAGGGGGTGGGAGGTGTGGTCGACGGTGTCGAGCGCTGTCCGGCCCTGCGTGCCACGATTCGGTGTGTCAGTGTTGCTGAGAGCGCAGTGCGAGAGTGTCTGGCTCACATGGCAGGTGGTCGAGGTGGGTCGAGGGCGAGTTCGACGACGACGAGCAGCTCGTCTCGGAGGAAGCTCACCCGCGGACTCAACCGGACTTGACACTGGCACTGCCGCGAGACTGCCGTGGTGCAGTACTACCACAGAAAGATCACTGCTCGCCTATCCAAAAACACTGCTGAACTTTGCGAGATTGACCTTCACCTCGTCCTCCTCGTCCTCCTCATCGCTCTGCTCTACTCGTCTGCCTCTCCCAGCGTGACCCCGCTGCTGCTGCCTAGGCTCACCCCAGACTCGTGCCAGACCCACTCAGTGACCCGAACTCGCCGCGACCCCGTCTCTCTCCTCCTCCACCCACATCCCTCGAGCGTCGTCATCTCCCCTCCTCCCGCCTCTGTCCACCAGACCGACCCTCCTCGAGAGATGGCAACCACCACACCAACCCTCCTGACCCTCTCCACCCAACCCTGCCACGTCCACCCTCTCGTCCTCCTCTCGATTCAAGACCACTTTCATCGCGTCGCAAAGAACACGAGGAAGAGGGTCGTCGGGATCCTCTTAGGTCAGGAGTTGGGCAAGGGTGGGTGGGAGGTCACGAATTCGTTTGCGGGTGCGTTCAGGTGTCCTTTTCCTAGGATTTGATGAGCAGGCGGGGGGAGGAGAATGCCTCTCCGCCCGCTCTCGATGCGGTTGGTAGATCCGGCACTAACGCGCTCGACGCACGCGCAACAGTGCCATTTGAAGAGGACGAAAAGGACCCACGGACGTGGTTCCTCGACCACAATTACATCGAAGCGATGAACGACATGTTCAAAAAGGTCAACGGTCAGTCCCTGCCCTTCCCTCTTCGAGCCCGTGACGCTTGCTAACTCGCTCGCCCTTGCAGCCCGCGAAAAGCTGATCGGCTGGTACCACACCGGCCCGCGCCTCCGCGCGTCGGACCTCGAGATCAACGCCGTCGTGAAGCGTTACACGCAGAGACCCATCATGGTTATTGTGGATGTCCGACCCGATGAGGAGCGCGCGGGAGGGGGTGGTGGGATCCCGACGGATGCGTATGTCGCGGTTGAAGAGATCAAGGATGTGAGTCGGCGCGGATCCTCGCTGTTTCGGTTGGTCTGCACTGTTTCGTGCATTAGTGCTGACGACAGTTGTT
Organism: Rhodotorula sp. ZM1; assembly: GCA_009806315.1. Lineage (NCBI taxonomy): Eukaryota > Fungi > Basidiomycota > Microbotryomycetes > Sporidiobolales > Sporidiobolaceae > Rhodotorula > Rhodotorula sp. ZM1. The sequence goes on along the minus strand of QYSD01000051.1, from coordinate 22,536 downwards.
TGCTCGCGAGACAGGACGGCACGGCGTCCCAACACACCTTCATCCACGTTCCCTCCCTCATCTCGGCGTCGGAAGCCGAAGAAATCGGTGTCGAACACCTCCTGCGCGACATCTCCTCCACAGCTCTCACAACCGGCTCGCTCTCAACCCGCGTCTCGTCACAACTCTCTTCTCTCCGCGGACTGGGCGCCCGATTGGTCGAGATCAGGGACTATCTGGAGGAAGTGGTCGAGGAAAAGTTGGGGATTAACCAGCAGATTGTGGCGAATCTGCAGGACGTATTCAACCTCCTCCCCAACCTCGAAGCGGCAGTTCAAGGCGGGATGGTTGCCGAGGAGAAGGAGGTTGGGGAAGGAGCGGGCGCGAGGAAGAGGCCTTTCACGGTCGCGACCAACGATCAATTGTTGGTCATGTACCTGAGCTCGTTGATTCGGACCGTCATCGCGTTGCATGACTTGGTGCGTTTGCGCTTTTCTTCTTTTCTGTTGTCCCTGAAACGGGAGTTTGACACCGTGTCGCTGTTCTTCTCTTCTTCGTGTGCAGGTGTTGAACAAGCAGGCTGCGGCCGCCGCTGCGGATGGCGAGGTGGAAGAGCAGGAGACGAGCGCGGACAAGAAGGACGGCGACAAGGGGGAGAAGAAGGACGAGAAGAGCGACAAGGAGAAGGCGAAGGAGTGGTTCAAGGGGGACGAGAAGGGGCATTAGGTCGAGCGCCGGTCTCTCTCTCTCTCACACACTCTCTCCTCACAAGCTTGCAAGGTCGTTACGAACAGCTTCAAGGAGAAAACAGGAGAGAGAGAGAGCGGTGTTTGCCGTGCGAGAGACTGAGCGGGTTGATGACACTCTTCAGCACCACCTCACCTCACCACCCCCCCTCTCGCGTGTGAGGCTCTCCAATTCTGCTTGACAGGCTCATGGACTTTTCGCAATTTGCCTCGAACCTCCTCGCGTCCTCGTCTCAACCCGCTCACGCCCAACAACCCCCACTCTTCATCTCGTCCCGAGCGGACCGCCACCCTCGCTCGCTTGCGCACGACGACGGGGATGTACTTGGAAGTGTTGAGGGGGAGGATGTGGTTGGCTCGAGGACGGGCGGGCGGAAGGGCAAGGGGAAGATGTGGGTTGATCACGGGCTAGACGAGGACGGGCACGAGGGGAGCGACGACGACGACGGGCCGCCTGCGTCGCTTGTTGCACCTCGGACAGGGACGCACGGAGTTGTGCCGGCTTTCGCCTCAAAGTTCGGGATGACTTCTCCCGCGACGGGTGGAGTTGGAGGGAGGGGATGGAAGGCTTACGAGTCGATTGCTGCGTCGGCCGCTGCGTTCCGACACGGCCGCGGTACTCGAGGCACAGCCAGGGCTGACGTGGTCTACTCAGACGGGGAAGGCTCGAGCGAAGAGGACGAGGAGGACGACGGACCGCTCCCCGGGGCTTTCGTCTCGCAGAGAGAGTACGCGATGGACGAGCCGCTTGTTGGTGTGGATGAGGCCCAGAGGAGGAAGGAGACGCTATATGTATATCCTGTCCCTGCGACGGAGGACGAGGCGGACCCGCCGGGGTATCGCGATTCGGGATGGATCGTCGCGTACGGCTTGTGCGTGCTCGCCGTGTTCGCACTCGCCATCACAGCATGGACGTCTTCCCCACTTCCAAGATCCACGACGTCCCCCGCCGTACGCGCCTCGACTTCGCTCCTCTCGACCGCCCTCCCCTCGCTCTCCCTCCTCACCCTGATCTCCCTCTTCGCCGGCCTCTCGACCCTCGCCTACCTCCTCGTCCTCTCTCAATCGCTACGGACCCCCCTAACTCTCTCAATCCTCGGCGCACCCTTCGTCTTCTCCGCCACGGGGATCATCGCGTTCGCTGGGTCGTTTGGGACGAGCGGGGTTGAGGCGGATCGGGGTTGGAAGACGGGGATGAGGGTATTCAGTGTGGCTTGTTTTGCGTTGGCGTTTGCAGTTGGAGGGGAGGCGGTCAAGAGGAGGAAGGAGATGGATCGGGCGATCAACGTCGGCGAGGTGCGTCCAGCCAGTCTCGCCTGACGAGCTTGAGTTAGCTGCTGACTTGCGTCCCCGCTTGGTTTCCTTTTTCGACGCGAAGCTCGCCTGCCAGACAGTCCTCTCCCATCCGCCCCTCGTCGTCCTCGCGCTCGCCCTCTCTCTCACCTCCCTCGCGCTCACGATCCCATGCCTAACAATCATCGCCTCTCTCCTCTCTCTCTCCCCAACACACCCGAACCTCGCTTCCTACGGCACCGCATTCACCCTGCTCGTTTATTTGTGGAGTTTGGCGATACTTAGGGGTATCTCGCATGCGACGGTTGGAGGGGTTGTGGGCTGGTGGTACTTTGAGCGAGAAGAGGAGGAGGAGGGAGGACAGGGGGTGGTGCTGGGTCCGATGGAGGTGACGAAGGCGGCTGTTGGTGCGCGCGTGTTTCCGCCGAAGAGGTCGGCAATCGTACTGACTCTCACCCTTCCAGCTCGTGCGACGGGACCCTCGCTCGGCACCGTGATTGCCTTCTCCTTCTTTCTTTCCCTCTTCACAACGATCTCGACCACCCTGTTAACCCTCTCCCGCCTCCTCCGCTCAAGTCGTATCCCGACTCCACTCCGACCCATAACGGCCCTCTTCGCTGGCCTCTTCACCTCCATCGCCGCCTCAACCGCCTTCTTCAACTCGTACGCCCTCAGTTATGCCGGCATGACCGGCCAACCTTGGTCTCGCTCGACACGCGAAACCGCCTCCCTAATCCGCTCCAACCGCGCACGCAACATCCGCGACACAGCCCTCCTCCGCCTCACACTCTTCACAATCACGACCACCTACTCACTCCTCGCAGGCCTGCTCTCGTTCCTCCTTACCTCGTCATCCCTCGCCCCAAGTGCGGGAGGATACGCACCGACACTTGCGATCGTCTCGTATGTCATCCCGGCTTACACGGTCAAGCTGTGCCACGATTTGGTGGGCGATTGTGTCGATGCGTTGTGGGTTTGTGTGAGCTTGGAGGCGAGCGAGGGAGAGGGTGCGGCGGTTGTGGGTGGGTTCAGTAGGTGTCCTAAGGCGGTTGAGGCGGTGAGTCGTACATGTTCTCTCTCGTTCAGCGGGTCCTTTAGAAGATGCTCGATCGAGCGAGGCAACGTTGTCCTCCCGTTTCTGATCTACTCTTTGCTGATTTTTTCTTCTTTCGAGGGCAGTTCGGCACCCCCGAGTCGGAAACTTTGAACGCAACCGCCTTCGTCTAGCCGTCGTTCACGTCTCTTTGACTTTCTAGCTGACTGTTCTCCGTTTCAGTCCTGTTACTTGCCTCCATATCTTTCAGTTAGTCTTTCTCCCTCTCTTCGACGCGAACCCGTTGTTGCCATTCTTCGCCGTACTTGCTCCTTAAACCGTGTTGTATGCTTCTCCGTCTCTCCGCGTACTGTATCGTGACTACTCTTCTCGTCTCTCGTCCTGGAAAGAGGGCCCTTCGCACGCGTGAACTCAAAGGGCTGACCGTGTCGCTTCCGTTCCCGCAAGTCTATCTCCGCCTGTCACGGTCGTCCCTCGTCTCGCGCTCGCCTCGCCTCTGTCGATCATCCCTTTCCCGGTCCCGTCGGTCCCGCTCTCGCTCCCTATCGCTTCCCCGATCATCCCTTCGTCGCCGATCGTCGTCCCTGTCCCGTCGTCTTCGGTCGTCGCGGTCGCGGTCGCGGCGGGAAGAGGAGGAGGAAGAAGGGGGAGGAGAGCGGGAAGGGCGGCGAGAGGAGGAGGTCGAGCCTGAGCGGGAGTGCGGGCGCGAGTCGCTGATTGCGGGGGTCTGCACGACACACGATGAAAGTCAGTGCGGTGGAAGGACAGGAAGGAGGAGAGGATGAGGAACGCACGCTTCGTCTAGATGACTCTCCCGACGTCCCAGCTTCAATCCTCTCCCTCTCCCTTTTCATCAACGGCACAAACTTCATGTCCTCCCTCCTCCTCTGCGCACTTGGACCCTTCCCATCCTTCCCCTTGCCCGCCGCATCTCCTCCGAGCGCAGTCCTCATACTCGTCGCGCCGATTCCGAGCAAGGCTTCGCGTTTTTTGGGCACATAGGCTTCTGTTGCGCCGCGGCCGGAACGGGAGGCGGCTTGGCCTGGTTGCCAGCCCATTCCGCGTAGCATGGCGAGTCCGAATTGGCCAACTGGGATGCGGGCGTAGTCTTGCAATGAAGCCTGTTGCAGCACAAGTCCGTCAGCAGTCCACGCGGCTTAGAGATGCTGGAGAGAACGCTGTGCGCACCTCGTCCGGACGCGAGTTGACGTCGCGCTTGAACGCCTCGCTCTCGTCCATAGGACCGTTTCGTGCGTCGGGCGCCGACACAATCGCGTCGAGTTCGTCGGCCGGTCCGTCCGCTCCTCCTTCCGTGCCGAGGAGCTCGCGCAGCGCTCGTTGCTCTTCAGTGAGACCGGCGGGGATTGAAGGCGTGGGTGGACGAGCGGAAGAAGGAGGCGGAGGAGCGGAGCCCTGCTTCGCCTCGATTTCGACCGCCGGCGAGTACTTCTTCTCCCCAAAGCTCAATCCGCCCTTCACTTCCTCCGTCCCAATCTTCTCGACTCCCTCCACCTCTCCTCTGGCCGCAGACTCTGATCCAGAAGCCATACTCATCCCGCCCGCCTTCTCGGGGAGATAGATCTCCTTCTTCTTGCGGTACGACCCGCGCATCTCTTCGGCTGCTTTGCGCCAGTCTTTGTTCGGAAGAGACGGGATGACGAGAGGTGCGGATGGGGTGGGAGTTGATTTGCTGTGACAAGGCACGGAGGGCTGGAGTCAGTCTCGCGAAGACTACGCGCACCGTCCCGGAAGCCGTTCGCGATGGCTTCAGACAAAAAGACGTGTCAGCGTTAGAGAGACCGAGACTCACCCTCTTGCACCCCCTCCGCCAAACTCGACCACCTCTTCGCCGTCCGCATCAAGCCGCGGCCGTTTCCTGTCCCTACCATTTCGCCGCGCAGATGCGGCAGCATCGTGATCGTCGTCCGAGTCTGCCTGAGCGGTGTGCGAGCGACTGAGAGCCGAAGAGGGGCGGGACGGAGGGGCGGTCGAGGAAGGTCGCCCGGGCGCGCTGATCTTGAACGAGATGCCCGACATAACTTGTGGGAGTCACACAGGTAGCCCGATAGCCTCTTCCGGCCTCAGCAAGCGAGTCGAGGTGAGCGGGAGAGGCGAAAGCAAGGGTTCGCCCGCAACGACGACCTCGAGCGATGTCAGACGCTGAGCAGGACACGGCCATGCACGACAGCGACGACGAGCAGCAGGAGGAGACCACACGGGCCCAGCAAGAGCAGCAGTGCGATGAGGAGCAGCCCCAGAAACAGTTCGACATCGTCAGTCGCCCTCTCGTCTCTCGCTCGCTGTGGGCGCATGGGCTGACCTGAGATGTGCTGGGCTGGGACAGTTTGCTGGAGAGGACTCTGACTTGACGGAGCTCGAAGACTCGGACAACGGTGCGATCTCGTTCGCTTCTTGCCCCTCATCTCCACAGCAGGCCATACTTGCAACGGTGCTGATGCGCACTCTGATTTGTGGGAACAGAGGAAGGACCCGGCACACGCTCGCGTACCGCCTCTCCCGCTCTTCGCCGCTCCGCTTCCCCCGCCCGCACTCGCTCACCCACCCGCTCTCCCTCTCCGGATGACGAAGACGCCGGAGACGAGTACCAGGACGAGAGTGCAAGGCTGAAGAAGATGGGGAAGATCTCGAAGAAGAAGAGGAGCGCGGAAGATGAGGGAGACGAGCCGAGGTTGTGAGTCGGCGGATTCGCTTGCGTTTCAGTTTCTTTGGCGAGGCTCTCCCCCGGCTCGTGCTGACTCTTCAATCCGACGTTTTGCAGGAAAAAGAAGCGCTCATCGAAGAAGGCGAAGCGGAGGGAGGAGGCTGCTCAGCGCGAGGAAGATGAGGATGCGCAACTTGACCCCGAAACTCGTGCGTGCCAATTCGCTGCCCTCCCGGTGATTTCCGCGAGAGAGACGTCCACTGATGCTGCTGATTCGTTTCGTCATATGCAGGCCGCCGCAAGCAGCTTCAGAACAGGCTCGACGCCATTGTCAAGAAGCCAACGGGCAAGGGCAAGAAGAAGAAGCAGCAAGATGAAGAGGTACGTCCAGCGTGCTTGCTCAGTGCAGTGAAAGCGACTTCGAAGGCCGACTGATCTGCTTGACGGTTCTCGCGTCCCGCAGGATCTCGAAATGATGAACGACGAGGCTGTCGCGACGCTTCGCAGCGAGATGCTCAAGGCGGCCGACCTGGACCAGGATGAGAACGACGTCGGACGTCCCGCCGTTAACAAACTTCGCCTCCTGCCTCGCGTCGTTGACCTGATGCAAAAGTCAGCGCTTGCCGACACGATCGTCGAGGGCGGCATGCTCGAAGCCGTCAAGCGCTGGCTCGAGCCGCTTAGCGACAAGTCTCTCCCTGCCTTGACCATCCAGCGCCCTCTTTTTACGCTCCTGAAGAGCCTGCCCAACATCGAGACCTCGGCACTCAAGTCGTCCGGTCTCGGCAAGATCGTCTACTTTTACACCAAGTGCCGCCGCGTCGATCCCGCCATCGCCCGCATCGCCAACCAACTCGTCAGCGACTGGATGCGCCCGATCCTCCGCCGTTCGAAGGCCTTCGTCGACAGGGACGCTTCGGCCGCACATGCGTCGTTCTCGAACGCGACGCTGCAGGCGGCCAAGGAGGTCGACGCGAGTGCGACGAGGCATGCGAGGATCCCGCAGGCCCTTACTGCGACGTTTGCGGTGGCGCCGCAGAGCCTCGTCACGGGCCAAGGTGCGGGAATGCCGGGACAGGGCAGCGGAGCGAGGATGCGCCAGTACAAGCAGAAGTTGCAGGCTGGTAAGTCGATGGGTGTCCTTTGCTTGTGATCTGCGCTGTTCTGCTTCGCGACCGTTGTAGACTGCAGCGCTTAGCAGCCAGGGGATGCGCTGCTGACTCTCGTCTTTCTCCCTCTGCAGGCCAACAAGCCGCCCGCAGGATGTGATCCCGTCTTTCTTCGCCGCATCGTCGCCGTTGCACTTGTTCGACTCGCTTTGTACCTGGACCCATGAGGAGTCGCTTTGCAACCAACGAGGATGGCGCTTCATCTCACCATCGTCCCCGTCCGCACTTCGTTCCGTCTGTCCTTTCGAGAGTCCTGCAAGCTGCGCGCTATCAGCCCTTCGTCCAGAACGAGGTTGATCGCCGACGTCATTCCGTTCGACGACGAGGAACGCTTCACTCAACCACTCGCTCCCTTTCCCGCTGGAAGCCTCTCTTGCAGCTGAGGCACTATGGCACACCTCCTGAGCGAAATCAAACACGCCCTACACATAGGCGACGTGCGTCCAACCCGCCCATCTCGTCCCCAACTCCGCTTACCTTGGTCGCGCTCGCAGCCGACAGACGACCCTGAGCGCGTCGCGAAGGAGATCCATGCGGCTCAGGCTTCGCACGAGAAGGAAGAAGCCAAAGCGGACAGGCTGATTGGTGCGTCCTCCACCCTCTTCGCCTGTCGAAGCCATCGAGGAGTTGACAGACCAGTGTCTCCTCGCCCGTTCCCAGTGGAACGCGAACAAGAAGAACGTGCTCACCCTACAGCCTCCGGTCCTCCCGACGTCGTCCCTCCGCCCGCCGAGCTCTCCTCCTTCCCTCACCGCCGTGCGCCCAATCCCTTCCTTCCTCGAAATTCTGCACAATCTTACCATTCTCACATCGACAGAGTCTCTCGCCGAGGTCGCACACGACCCCACGCACGTGCACGAGAAGAAGCAGACGACGCCGGACCTCGAGGGCGTCACGCACATCCCCGAAAGCGAGTTGCCGCCCCGTTTGCCGTGCGTTTGATCCCTTTATTCGTCTGGGAAACTGCGCTGATAATCCTGGCGATCATGTAGGCGTATGGAGAATACTGCATTGAGGCCGCCGGACGTCAACGATCCGAACGTAAGCCAAGTTATATTAACTGAGTCGGTCCAATTTGACTACCCACGCTGACTTTATGTGCGCAACTGCATGTTTTACAGTCAATGAACGGCATGCCTGAACCATTGAACGTAGCGGGGGACGATCGCGTGCAATGATGAGGAGGAGTCTGCGTTGAAGCTGCGCTTTGGGAGAGACCCGCTGGTAGTTTGCTGGAGGATTTGCCGAGAAAGACAGGCGAGCGGTGTGCTTTCTGCTTTTTGCTACCTGGTGTCGGGAAGGTAAGCTGATATGTTACAACGAGGACGAGGGGACAATGCGAGTAACGGATGCGATGCGGCTATCCGTACGAGGGACAGAGAGGCGGGACGAAGCGAGTTGATCATCGCCGTTGGAGCATGCGACACGAATGGCGAGAGCTCAGACCCGTCGAAGACGATGTCGGTGAGGCCTGTGTCGACGAGGCGAAGGTTCAAGATGTCGAGAGCTGCGACACGCTGCTCGGCATCCAGCTCTTGGTTCGCTTCGCAAAGAAGCAGGTCTTTCGGGCTGATTGCTTCGAGATACTTGAAGCCTGTGCCCTTGAGCCAGTTCGTCTTGCTCGGCCGCATCACAACACGACAAAGGTTATCAATAGCAGTACTGTTAGAAGAGCGACGCTCCAGGGCTGCTAACGACTCTTGTGGGGGCTTGGGCATGTAGGCGACACTTGCAACGTCGCTAGGAGCGACCCTGGCGCCAAATCTGGTCCTGGAAGTCGCTGCACGCCGAAGAACTTAGGTTGAGGGCAATCAGGAGGGAAGCTCGGGAGGCGAGGGAGAGGCGAAGGTCGGTAGAGGCTAAGGCAGCAGAGCAGCACCAGTCTCAAGCTTAAGCTCTTGATCGGCTCTAGCCGGTTCCCAGCGGAGCAGAGTGAACCGTCGAAGACGAACCCTCCAACTTCATCGGCTCAAGCAGGTCAGCCTCGTCCACAACGCTTGCTCCGTCGTTTTGATCGTCTGAACGGCTGCTAGACGCTCCAGAGACTGCTACCAAGGCCTTCCAGCATGGCCACCCAGCTCATTCAGCGCGCGCTGCCTAATCTCGACTTTCCGGTCCTCTCGGTGCGTTCGTCGTCGCGCGATCGGGATACGGCTTGTGCGGCATGGGAGGGGACACAAAGAGGTCTACATAGGTGACTGCTAACCCGCTTGTCCGCCCTCGCGCAGTACATCAACTCGCTCTTCACCACCTCCTCAGCCGAATCCGACCCCGACGACGACCCCGTCAGCTCGTTCATCCGCCCGCTCCTCGAGTCCGAGTCTGCCAACCCCATCTCGCAAGATGAGATCGACCGGATCTGCACCGAATGCGCCAACTTGTGGCAGCAGCTCGGAGGCGGAAAGGGTAAGGAGGCGGCTGGCAGGGAGCCGGCCAAGCTGGAGGTTGCGCTCGACATGAAGCGGCAGGAGATGAAGAGCAAGAGGCAGGCGGTCACGCAGGTCGTCGACATCGCGTCAGTGGTGAGCTGTCATTCTGCAATGTGCCGGAATTTCTGCGCTTTTGACCCCCCCCCCCCCCCAAGTCACCTGTCTTCGCCTCATGGGCGTGGCTCGCTTACAACACACTCAATTGCGCAGGTCAAGGCTCGCGAGTCGCAGGTTAACATGAAGGCGCTTGAAAAGGCGGAGGCGAAGCTCAAGGCCAAGCTCGAGAAGCGCAACGCCCGCTCGCTGTACGAGGGCTCGAAGCTCATGCAGGCGCAGCAGAGCAAGAAGAGCTACGAAGAGCTGTTCTTGGAAGTCAACCCGCTGCAGGCCGTCGGGTCGGGCAAGGGCAAGAGCAAGGACATCCACATCGAGGGCATCGACGTGAGTTGACTACCTTCCTCATATTCATGCTCGACGGGCTCGCTGACAATTCATCGAGGTGTTGACAGCTCAACTTTGGCTCGAACCGCATCCTTTCCGGCGCAACGCTTACTCTTCCTTACGGTCGGCGCGTCGCAGGTCTCCTTATCTCCTCGCGACTATTCAAGCTGACACGAGTACATCCACAGCCGCGCCGGTCTCATCGGTCGGAACGGTATCGGAAAGTCGACCCTCTTGCGCGCCATGGCTCTCCGAGAGGTCGCCATCCCTCAACACATCTCGATCCTCTACGTCCAGCAAGAAGTCGTCGGCGACGACACTCCCGCGCTCGAATCCGTCCTGCAGGCCGACGTGCACCGATCGCACCTCATGGCGGAGGAGACGGATCTCAACGAGCAGATCACGCGGTACGAGAAGGAGGCGGAGGAGCTGGCGGCTGCTGCGAGCGTGGCGAGTGAGGAGGAGCGGGAGAAGCAGCATGCCGAGTTGCGGAAACTCGAGCGGAAGAAGGACGATGCGATGGCGCGGATCGGTGAGGTGCAGAAGTTGTTAATCGAGATTGACGCCGACTCCGGTCCGTCGAGGGCGGCAGAGTTGCTGGCCGGTCTCGGGTTTTCAAAAGCCGATCAGGTGCGCGCGACACTCTCGATCTGGACGACGGCCTTCGCTGACTTTCAAGTCGTTCCTGCAGGACATGCCGACGAAGGCGTTCTCGGGTGGTTGGCGCATGCGTCTTTCGCTCGCTCGCGCTCTCTTCTGCAAGCCCGACTTGCTCCTTCTTGATGAGCCGTGGGTGCCTGCTCCGTCTGGACAAGCTCGAGATGCCCGACTGATCCGCCCCTCCGCAGGTCGAACAACTTGGACCTGAACGCCCTCGCCTGGCTCGAAGACTACCTTCAGACCTGGCCATCGACGCTCCTCGTCGTCTCGCACGACCGGTCCTTCCTCAACGCAGTCGCGACCGACATCATCCACCAGCACAACGAGCGCCTCGACTACTACAAGGGCAACTTTGCGCAGTTCTACGCGACCAAGAGCGAGCGCGCGAAGCAGCAGCGCAGGGAGTACGAGAGCCAGCTGCAGTACAGGCAGCACTTGCAGGCGTTCATCGACCGGTGGCGATGTGAGTTCCGCCCGCTTCGGCAACTTCCCCTTTCTGTCCCATTCCGCACATCGCTGACGCTCGGTCACGTCGCACAGACAACGCGAACCGCGCTGCGCAGGCGCAGTCGAAGATCAAGATCCTTGAAAAGCTTCCCGAGCTTACGCCGCCCGAGGAAGACGACGTCGTGACGTTCAAATTCCCCGAGACCGACAAGATCTCGCCTCCACTGCTGCAGCTCACGGATGTCGACTTCGGGTACACGAAAGAGAAGATGCTGCTCAAGGGCGTCAACATGGACATCGGGCTCGACTCGAGGATCGGTTTGATCGGTGCGAACGGCGCGGGAAAGTCGACCTTGTGCGTTCTGCGTCTTTTTCTGCGGCTTCACGTGTATTGGCCCGCTAACGGAATTGACGCCACAGGATCAAGCTGCTCATCGGCGAGCTTCAGCCGGTCCGAGGACAGCAGAACCGCAACGGACGTCTCCGCATTGCTTGTGCGTCCGCGTCGTCCTCTTTTACTCGCGTGAAAGCAGCGTACCCACTCGTGTCTGACCCGCGCGCGCAGACTTCGCTCAGCACCACATCGACTCGCTCGACCTGAACGTCAACTCGGTCGCGTACCTGCAGCGGCTCTTCCCCGGCTTAACGGAGCAGCAGTACCGCTCGCATCTCGGAGCTTTCGGGATCACGGTGCGTTTGGTCGCGAACGGTTGCTTTGCCCCGCTCCTGTCCGCTTGTCTGTACCATCTATGGTCGCCTGCCCTTTCCGGCCCTATCCGCTCGCGTCCTCTGAGTCACAGTCTTTGACAAAATCTTCTCACATACACGAACTTCCCACACACAGGGCATGACGTCGCTCCAGCTAATCGGCACGCTCTCCGGAGGACAAAAGTCGCGCGTCGCCTTCGCCGTCCTGTCCATGTCAAAGCCGCACATCCTTCTCCTCGACGAGCCGACCAATCACCTTGACATCGAAGGTCTCGACGCGCTCATGGACGCGCTGAACGTGTGGAACGGGGGTGTGCTCGTCATCTCTCACGACAGCACGTTCATTCATACGTATGTTTGCCCGTCCGCTTCGATTGGGGCTGTGAGATGCGAGCCTGACACTTACATCGTCTACAGTGTCTGCAAGGAATTGTGGGTGTGCGCCGACGGTACCGCTCAGAAGTTCTACGGCGACGGTGCGTCCGAGTCCTTTCACCAGCGCTCCCTTCTGACCGCTTCCTCGGTACACAGTCGACGAGTATAAGTCCATTATAGTGGCGGGCAACAAGACGATGCGGCCGACGCAGGTTTGACCGGGCGCGTCCTCGTACATCTTCGCTCTCGCAACGCAGGTCCACCGTCTCTCGCCTGCATCGTCAACCGCACCATAGTATGGGGTCGCTCGCTTGAGCGTCCGGTCGCCACACCGCCTGCTCTCTTTGCTTGGTGGCTTGTTATTCGCTCTAGAAGACCTCCTGTCTTCCCCACTCTCTCGCGCTCGCTCACTCGCAGGACGGGCTACGATGGATCGCATTCACATGTGGACGATGCTGGCATTCGCACCGCTTTCAGCGAACGCCCTCGCGCCCGCCACTGCGCCGCTTGCCGCCGCTGGCCATCAAGGCATTTCTCGCGGTGCGCAAGCCTTTCGACGCCTTTGAGACGCTTTTGATGATACAAGCAAGCCACCAGAGTGCTCCGGACCCATTTCAAGCGCTCGCAGCGCTCCTTTTCCCCACCGCTCGCCTCCCTTACTACCGGCACCTCCCTCTCCGCGCACTCCAACTCACCCACCGCGACTCTCTCCTCCTCACTCGACGTCTTTCTCTCTCTCTCTCCCGCCTCACACACTCAACGCCTCCTCCGCACCTCTCGTCGCGCTGGCAGCGGCGAACTCGTCCTCTCGCTCGCTACGAAACGCCGTCCTGATGCAGGAAAGTCTCTGACCGCCGTACTTGTCCCAGCATGGATCTTTGCGCTCGCTGGGCTCGTCGAAGAATCCACAGGGACGGGAAGGATGGGATGGTAGGTTCGTCCTGCGCTTGGCGGGGACGGAATGGTTTGGGCTAGGAGGGTGGGTGGGCAGGTGGTGGTGTTGAGTTGGCGAGTGGGGCGGCGGGAGTGGCGGGTGCAATGGTTGTTTGTGAGTGGTTGACGAGGCGCGGGTCGGGAGGGCGGGGATTTGCTCGGCAAAGGCGAAGACACAGGAGAGAACCGACTCAAGCTGGCGCAAATCGACGCGCAAATCGCGCATTCTCCTCGCCTTGCTGTCACCTCTCGCCGAACTTCCGACCGCGCGACGTCCGCAAGATCATCGCTTATGGCCCCGACATCATCGGCGTCGAGGTGCGTGTATCCTTCCGCTTTCTGGCGCACTCGTGTGTTACTGACATCGAAACGTCAGGGCCTCGTCCATCCCTCCCTCAGCGCGCTGATTAAACTTGTCGATGTCCATCGCCGGGCCAACCGAGCGAGGTCAGCTTCTTGGCTCGATGTTGGCAAGGAAGGCAGCGTCACCGAGGGATCTTGGCAGCGATGAAACACCACAGCGCGTTCAATTCCTGCACGCCGCCCAATGCTGAATCACTGACCATAGCGCTTTGCAGCCGGACCATCTCTGACCTGGTGAGCGAGGCTTGACAACGTTCCAGGACTGACTCGTCGTCTACCTACAGGAGGTGGGGTCTCGCTGTGTATGCATACGTGCCCCGTCAAGGCTAGACTACGAAGAACGACATCGAGGAGGCAACGGACGGGGCCATGGCGTCCCTCTCTAACCCGTCTCTCGCCGACCGAGCCACCTTTACCGCCCAAGACTGGCCGGTACACGCGAAAAAGGTCTGGTACGACCACGCAAGCCCCGCTGCATCGCGCGTAGTGCTGAAGGCTGGAAGTTCTGGTGGGTTGACGCGCGAGGGAACATCCTCGAGGAAAGAGATCCGGGGATGGTCTGCTTGCTACAACACACGCGCGCAGGCTTTCCAGGAAGTTCCGTTTCGCCACTCAGTAGCCTTGTGGTCTTCCCCCGAAACCTTGTGAAGACCTTGAGCTTAGCAGCTCACACGAGTCTGCGCTCCCCGGCACCAAGCGCGAGGGAAAGCCAAGCGAGATGAGGCGTTCGGGAAGAAAAGAGAGGAACTGTCGGTCATGGTTGAAGCGTTGTGGTCGTGCAGTCACGTCGTCGCAGGAAGGCAGGACAGCACATCCGGGTTGCCTTCATCCTCCTCACGCGTGAGCTCCCACAACCTGTTGGTAAGCAGAGATTGCATAGACACGGGTATCAAGAAAAGATATGCAGGGGGTGTTCGTCTCGATTCGTTTGTTGGTCCGGTTCCGTCCCGTGTTGGTCCTGTTCCGACGAGCGAGTACCCCAAAAAGAAGATCGCACAGCGAGGAAGCGTCCTCCTCAATTGCGCCTCCTCCACTCGATTCCGCCGCCAACAGGTCCCGCCCCGCCGCCGCCGTTGAACAAGTCCCTCGCCTCGCGCTCCCTCGCCGGCGTACTCGGCGCGCTCGAAACGTCTCCTCCGTTGACATGCGTCGGCGCAAAGAGCGACTGGACCGAGGGGATCTCGCGCGCTTTGCGCGGCGAAGGCGAAGTGAAGCTCGACGAGGCGTTCGAGCCGTCTACGGCCGAGGCGCCGCCGGAGGAAGGGAAAGACGAGATGGTCTTGTAGGCCGACGATGGCGAAGGAGAGGTCAGGTCGTCAGCGAAGCGGTCGTCCGCCTCAACGCCGATGCGCAGGTTCGAGTAGGACCTCGTGATGCCTCCTACAAGTCCGGCCTGTCCGATAGCTGCGAGACTAGGAGTCGACGCGCTGCTCGAGATGTACCCCGTACCGTTCGCGTACGCGGCAAGGTTGGCCGAGAGCGAGACGCTCGAAGGCATGGGGGGCGGGACGTCGGTCGAGTAAGGGGATGGAGAGCGAGAGCCGGAGGACGAGGTAGGTGACTGGCGCGAGTGGGAACCGTGCGAGTTGGACGCGGGGAAGCGCAGGTCGGGCATCGACTTTTTGCCGCGCAGACCGGCGGCAGTCGCGGTTGGCGAGAGGAGGGAGCCGGAAGACTGGCTCGAGGGCATCGTGAAGGAAGGCATGTAGCCTGAGCCGGGCGCAACGGAAGATGGCGTGGCGCTACGAGGAAGCGATCCGTTCGAGAGGACCGTGTCGCGAGAGGCGACTCGGCGGAGAGCGGCGGTCGAGACGGTTTGGCGAAGGGGCTGTGCGAATTTGATGGATGGAGCCATCAGCACACATCGCAAGGTGAGGGAGAAGCCGGACGACGCGCGACGCCCGAACGCACCTTCTTCGTCTGCTCGACCGGCCCCGCCGTCCCCTTCTTCCAAACCACCACGTACCTCGCCTCTCCCTCCTCTCCCAAACTCTTGTGCTCAAGCCCGAGTTTCTTGGCGATGAGGTGGACAGTCCGACGCTGGTGAGGTGAGAGCGAGCGCGAGAAACTGAGTTCGTCGCGGAACGAGTCGGACGAGAAGAGGAGGATGCGAGAGTAAAGTTCGAGGGTTTGGGGGTCGTTCATGTTGAGCTCTGCGCATACGGCGAGTGGAGAGGGTCAACACCTCCTCAAGATGAACCGCAGCACGCATGCTACAAGAGGCGAACGCGGCGGAACAACAGGAGGAAATCGCCAACCCACCTGTCCCGGCCTCGTCACTCCCACCCTCCGAGCTCTCCTTCTCCATCCTCAGACTCACACTCGTCCCGACATCGCTCCCATCCGCACTCGTAGTCGGCGGACTCGAGCTCGAGTAGCTCAACGCGGGCGGCGGCGGCGGGGGAACATACGAAGGGAGGGGCGGGACAGGCGGAGCTGGGAGGAAGTCTCGGCGGCCGACAGTTCCGTGAGAAGAGTACGCGCCGTTGTGGATTTGTCGGCCGTAGTCTTCCGTGTCGTGTTCGAGTCCGCCCGGCTCGGCTCCCCATCCACCACCATATCCGCCCGGCGCACTCGCTTCCCTCCTATTCCACCCACTCGGCGGTCCGCGCCCTGCCCCCGCGCCGCCAAAGAACGAACTCGGATTCGCCCCGGCAGCAAGCAACTGCGCGCTCCTCATCCTCTTCAACGCTTTGGTCCTCTCGATCGCCTCCTTCTCGCCCGGCTTCAACGCCTTCTTGAACTCGGCACGCAACTTTCGACCCATCACTTCGAGGCCGTCCATAGCGGCTCGGACGATGGACGCTTCGGAGGGAGTGCGAAAGTTGGCGAAGGCTAGGCCGCGGAAAGAGGTCGGGTCTTCGGCCGCGTAATGGTAGTTGAAGGCGAAGGGGGCGGGGAGGGCGAGTGAGGCCTGCATACGAAGTAGCGAATCAGCGAGAGTTCGCGGAAAGGGAGAACTTGGGGCGCACCATGATGGCGAGAAGCTGTTCGCGCGGACAGGCAAACGGAATCGACTTGATCACAATGGCCGTCTCGATGCTGTGCGTCGTACGAGCAAGCAGAATGAGTATAATGTCTCGCAAAAGGCGAGCACCGAGAGCAGCCCTTAAGCGAACGCACATCTCCTCCCCCCTCTCGTCAAACACCTTCTCCCCTGCTCCCGCCGCCGCTGCAACAGCTGACCCCGACTCTCCACTCCAAGCCCTCTGCATCCCGGCTCCAACTCCCGCACCGACACCCTGCGCCTGCTGCTGAACCTGCGCAAAACTCGGACCCGGATACGGACTCATCCCCGTCGGGCTCTGCAAAAACTCTGGCGTGATCAAGTTCGTCGGAATGGGCGGGTTCACGAGTGAGTAGTCGGAGTGGGTGGGAGAGGTCGAGGTTGAGTAGTAGGTTGTGTAGTCTGAGGGAGAGGCGGCGGTGTGGGGCGGGAGGAAGGAGGAGGCGGTTTGCGTTGAGACGGGGGGCGGTGGGGGGAGGTAGGGGAGTGAGGGAACGGGAGGGGGGGCGTAGGAGGATGACGAAGGGTGGGTCGAGGAGGTCGGGACTGTGAAGCGCTGAGAGCGTTGCTGTGAGCGGGCGATCAAGATGTCAGAAACAGTTCTTCACGCGCGTTCAACATACAAGAAGGAGGAGAGGAACGCCTTGTGAAGCGCCCCTCGCACATCTCGCAACGCGCCGAAACCGCAACACCAGTACTCACCTTCCTCACTCCCGCCCCTGCTCCTCCCGCTGTGGGTACACCCAGCCCCCCGAACGCCGGTATACCCAATCCCATCGCCTTCCCACCCATTCCTCCAGCGTCAGACGCGTCACCGAGCGCGAGGCGGTCAAAGCGGTCGTTCAACGAGGTTGATGAAGGGTTTGGTGGAGGAGCGGGTGAGACGGGGGAGGCCATGGTCCGTCCGAAAGAGTCTTTCGAGGGCGTGCAAAGAATGGCTGGCAGGCGTCTGAACGGCGTGGGAGGGACAAGGGGAACGCGTCGAGGCGGGAGGGGGTGGGAATCGGCGAGGAGGAACAACGGGACAGAGCGAGCGTGAGTTCGTGGAGGGTCGTCAGGTGTCGTTCTCGTGAGTCATGCACTCGTGAGGAACTGTTCAACCAGCCAGTCTGGCGGTGAGAGCGGGAGCGACGTGAACGGGGGCGAACGACGAGAGGTCGCTCGACTTGAGCCAACATCGACCGCCACCGACTGCCCGCGCAGACTCGAATCCAGACAGCTCGTACACACTCGAGAAGGCCACTGCTGTCCGTCAAACCAACAACGAGTGACGGACGGCTTCTCTCCTCCCTCCATCCCCTTGAACAGACTCTCGCTCGCTCCTCCCGCTGGACCGCATTGTTCGAACGATGTCTTCCTTCGGCTCGAAACGAGTCAATCCGTGAGTCTGGTGAGGCACCGCTTCGCATCGCGGCGGGGATGGGAGGTTACTCGCAAGTTCGGCGAAGGGACTTGGTTCGTGGTGGATGGACTCACAACAGGATGGGAGGAAACCTGCCATGCTGTCGGAGGTCGTGCGATATCCTGGACGAGCTTAGGACGCTTGTCTGCCAGCCAGCGCATGCAACCTTCGCCTTCTCCTCGACTTGCGTCCACTTCCGCAGAGTTCGACTGTTGCACCTCCTTTCCTTCGCTCCCCGGTCCCGGCCAACTAACACCTACACTTCCCGTCTCACAGCTCCAAATTCACCATCTCTCTCCGTCGCCATCCCTTCACCCACTTCGGCCTGCCCTTCCTCTCCGTCATTGTCCTCTCCTCGTTCGCCCTGACGTCGTTCACTTCAACGCGATACGAGTTGAGGGACCAGAAAGTCCAGAGTGTCAGTAAGGAGGAGGAATTGGGCATGCGGAAGGATCGGAGGAAGATCAATGCCAGGGATGAATATTACGTGAGTGCGCGAGAGCGATTCAGGGAGCTCTTGCCCGCAAAGAGTGACTGACAGATTGGCTTCCGTCCGCCCCTCGGCACTACCCGCTCGCATTGCGCACGTCCTGTCGCCCGATCAAACTTGCTCCTCCATCTCCTCCTCGCCTTGCCAACTCGCTCAATCCGCTCCCGCTTATCATCTCCCCCTCCCCTCCTCGCCTCCTTTTCTCTCGCTGTCCCCTCTTCACGCCATTGTTGCCCCGCAGCGCATGCAAGCCCTCGACCAACTCGGCGAATCCGACTCGTACGAGAACAAGCGCGTCGAGCGGCTTCCTGGCCAGGCAGAGTGGGGCGAGTTGCCTGTTGCGCGGAAGGGGCCTTGACGCGGTGTGCGTCAGTGAGGGAGGAGAGATGTGTTGTAAGATCAAGCTGGAGCGGGAGGACAGGAGAATTGTAGCATTCGTAGTTCGTATCGCCTCTGGGGCTGTCGATGGATGCCGCTCGTTCGCTTCAGGGCTTTCGTCAGGCTGTCCAATCGTCGTGCTGTCGTCGTCGCTCAGAAGGAAAGTCTGTCGAATGCTCCCTGTCGACACCGTCCCGCATCCCGCGTGGAACGACGAAGTCCCGCATGGCTTGCTCCTCACCCTCTCGCCTCCTCCTCCTTCGTTGCTGCTGACATACCGAGCACACAAGGTGCGTGCACGCCAATGGGCAGACTCAGCGACCCAGGTTGACCCGCTGCTTTGTCGCTCGACCCTTCCCCACCTCCTTTCTTCCTTATCACCTCGTCGTTCAACATTGACACCAACCTCGCTTCCTGCCCTCGGACGATCTAGAGCAGACACGCACAATGCCACACACGCTCCCTCCCGTCGACTACAACGCCGTCGTCGATCCCGTCATCCGTTCGTTCCTCTCCCCGTCCTCTCGTCGTGAATCTCCAGCTGACGGTAGGGGGAAAAAACGTTGGACAGCGGCGGGACACGGCAGACCCGCTTACCACGCAGGTGACGACCTCCCCGCCCACCTGCCAGACTCGAAATCCCAAACTCCCTCTCACTCTCGTCCCGCCTCTCGCGCCGCCTCTCCCTCGCGCGTCTCGAAAGGAGACCCCTTCTTCCGCCGCGACGTCGACGAACGCGAGGCTTCCCTTTTGCAGGTTCGTGCGGCTCAGGATGCGAGCTACGAGGCCGATTTGGAGAGGGCCATCAGGAGGAGCAAGAGGGATTACGAGAGTGAGCAGAGGAAGAGTGGGGAGAGGAGCGCGAGTAGGGGGAGGGGGTTGAGTAGGATCAGGGAGGCGATCAGGGACAGTGAGTCTGCGCTCTGGCTCATCGCGGGAAGGAGGAGCAGCTGATCTTGAGCGAGTGAGCAGTTGTCAACGACCCGTTCTGGCACCGCCCGACCAAGGTGCGCAAACTCCCTCCCTCCCCTCTCTCTGTCGCTACTCCTCCCGAAAGCTGACCCTTCCTCGCCCTCGCTCGAACATTGCAGGAAGAAGCCGAGCACCAGGTGCCATCCTCCCTCTAGCTCTCTCGCTCCCTCGCTCGCACCCTGAGCTGACGAGTGAAAGAATGACACGCAGGACGACTACATGAAGCGCGTCATCCTCGACGAGATCTCTGCCGCGCGAGCCTCGTCCACCGCCGCAGCTCACGACCGCGAAGCGCGTTCCAAGTCTCGCTCGCGCGTTCACAGTCCGTTCGCGAGTCGGAATGCCAGTCGGGCTCGTGCGATCCATGAGGGTGCGAACGAGGAGGAGGGGGAGGGTAGGAAGGTGGGTGAGCAAGGGGAGGACGAGGCGAGGGGCTATGCGAAGATGCATGCCAGGGTTTGAGTCGGCGCTCTGTCGTCCATTCTCTCCCTCCCTCCCTCCCTCCCTCCCTCTCTCTCTCTCTCTCTCTCTCTCCTCTCGCTCGAGCTAGCTAGCTAGACTCCTTACCCTCAAGACTCTACGGTTCCTTGGTCTCTCCCGTCAGTCGTGCCGTGCCATTCTTTCCCTCCCGCGGTCTTTTGCTTTACCTCGTCCTTCCCCCCCCCCCTCCCCCAAAAAAACGCAAAAAATAACCTCTCACAAAGACTCTCCTTGGTCGTCTGAAAACGTGACAGCATCTAATATCTCAAAACTTTGTCAAATCTTCCGAAAGCTCTTGCACAAAAAACACACTACACACACACACACACGCGCACACACAAAGAAAGAAAAAAGGAGCCTATTGACGACTTTGTACTTCTCGCCCTCATCAAAAGCGTTTCCCTCCTTTCCTCTCTCCCACAAGCGTGGGCTCAACAACCCTCAAAGCTCCACCTCCCCTCTGACCCTCACCCTCCTCTTCTGCGTCACCCCCTCCCCGTCCTTCTTCACCTGACCCCTCGCGTCGAGTTCGAGGAGGGCGGTGGTGGTGGCGAGGACTTGGTTCGTGAGTGGGTCGTGGAGGACCAATGTGATTGGGCGAGTCTGTCCACCCATCGTCGTCGTCCGGTCGCGCGTGAGCAGCTTTCACAAGAGAGAGAGAGAGAGGGGGGGCAAAAGAAAAAAGGGGGAAGACGTACAACTTTGACCCTCCTCAACTCCTCACATACCCAAGCGACCAAACTCGCCACCCCGGCATTCCTCACACCCATCCACAATCCAACACCCAATGCCGTGACTCCACTAACAGGCAACACGTCCCACAGCAACACGGTTCCGGGTATCGCGGTCGCGAGGAAGGTCAAGGCTGAGAGACGGGTTGGAGAGAGCGAGGGGAGGGAGGAGAGGAGCGGGAGGAGCGGGAGGGTGAGGAGGAGAGAGTGGAAGAGGTGGTACGGGAGCGACGAGGGGTGGTGAGAGTAGGTTCGGAGGGTCGGGACGGTCCAGGTCGGGTGCTGTCCGTGGAGAAACGTCGCGAGAAGAAGGTCAGTCCAGACCGCGCGAGAAGAGGCGAGGAGACTGCGTCGAGCGACCCGCGCACGCACCGAAAGGATCTCTCCAGTCGTCAACTGGTCGCTCAACAGATAACTCGGGACCTTGCCCTCCCTCGTCCCGCTCTCGACCCAGGCGTGCCCGCCAACCCTCTCGAGTACGAAACTCGCCACTCCCGCTCCGAACGTAGCAATGGCGATGCCGAGCAAGACATTGATCCACAACTCGGGGTTCTGACGGAGGCGCGTGAGGGCCGAGAGGACTGGCCTCGGAGAGGGCGTGGCGGGCTGGAAGAAGGGAAGGAGGGAGAAGGCCGAGGCGAAGGAGATCAGGTCGATCAGGAGGAGGACGATGACGGCTTGGGCGCTATTGCGAGGAGAGCGGGTTGAAAAGGTCAACGCGCAGGGGAGAATGCGGAAGGAGGCGAGACTCACGAGAGCAGGAAGTAGTGGTGCTCGAAAGCTGCGAGGATGTGTGAATGTCAGTCCGCACACTCCAAGTGGTAAGGGAATCGGCGACGCGGTCGAAGTGACACTTCCGTTCCCGCCGCTTTGAGAAGGCGAGACTCACTGTAGAGCGAGATGCGCGAGACGAGGGCAAACAGGACCCCGAACACAGCTGCAGCGCGAGCAAGATTGTCAGTTCCGGCCGTCGAAGGAGTTTCTTGGAGGAGGACGAGGAGGACGAGCGTCGACAGCGTTCCGCGGTTGGGACCGCTGTCGACGCCAGCACGCCCAGCCTAGCCTCGATCGACGGCTGGTCTCACCTCCGTCGGTCTTGACGAGTCCGCTGACCCTCCTCCACGCCCACTGGCCCAGGGCAAGCTCCGCCGCCCACGTCCCGACAATCCATGCCCACCTGACGCCCTCCCTCTCGACCGGCGCGAGTTCGTCCAAGAGGTAGTTTCCAAAGACGGGGCGTGTGAAGCACAGCGAGCGGACTCCGGTCGCAACGACGAGTGCGAGAGCGTGGAACGATGCGAGACGGCGGTACGACCCGAGTTGGCCAAAGACGGTCTCGAACCAGGACGAGGGTATGTCGTGCGACGTGAGGATGGGAGCTTGCGAGGCGAGTGCCTGTTCGGCTGTCACGGCGCCTGCACCTGCGGTGGATGTGGGTTCGGGAGTGGCAGAGACGGAGCGCTCGCCGACGAGCGGGGCGAGGTCGGGTCCGAGTGACTGGGCGAGCAGTGCTGCCGTCGCGGGAGTTTTGTGGGCCATGATCGAGCACGCCGCACACCAAGCCGCGTTGAGGTGACTCGAAGGAGAGAGAGAGCGAGCGAGGCGAGAGCGACGTCACTGGCTGCGAATATGTAATGTTGTGTAACTTGAATACAACTCGATCGCTAATACTATAGTGTACGTAATCAGCTCTCATCAAATCTATCAAAGGTCTCATCTCGATCACTCGCTTGTGTCAGATGCGAGCGAGTGACGTTGCATCGGAAGAGTTCCTGGGGGTTGTCGTCGAGGTCGTAGAGGATTTCGCAGGCCGAGGG